>CAKNXH010060275.1:259262-270747 GCA_932178445.1 Andricus quercusramuli
TTTTGTCAAATGTCCACGTTTTGAGACCCCCTGAACCCAAAAAACAGGTTTTCGCGAATGTGTCTGTCTATGTGTGTGTGGGTCTGTGGGCATGTGGGTCTGTGGGCATGTGGGTCTGTGGGCCTGTGTGTATTAGGGTGGTTCTTATTTATACTTGGTGGATTTTTTCTCTCGAATTTCTCTGCTCACACCCCCCAGTTTTGTTTGAATGCCCAAAAAAAAATCTCCAAATTTGAGCAAAATCGGTTAATATTTAGGGGTCGCGCAAAGACCATGAAGTTTCCCATTGATTTAACATGGGAAAAAGTCAGCTTTTTGTAAATCTAATATTGAAACGCGATAATATGTTACAAATAATTCCGTGTTTTAATATATTGTTCAGAACTCATCATTGATCAGTAATTTACGAATATTCAGTCATTTGGGAACTAATATTCAATTGTTTGAACAATGTTTAATTTGTTTAAATATTTGTTTTTTTCAGTTAACTCGCGAAATGAACGTATTTTCTAGACTTTATGAGTTATTTAATCGATAATAACAATAAAATAATTTTTTAAAATAATTTTACAATTATTTAAATAATACGTATTTGTTCAATAATATATTTTACCTAAAAAAACAAGCGAAAACTTCTATATCACTGAATTTTCGATAAATCTTAATATTTTTAAGTACTGATTTGTTTATTATGAATAATCGTGGATGTTTAAACAAATTGAAATTTTTTAAACAATTTTTTTCTTTAAATATTTTTGTGTGCTATTTTTCGAAAGACTGAAATATTTTTATGTTCTACTTTGCTTTTTAAGAATACTCTTAAATGTTTAAACAGATTAAAAATTGTCTAAACAATTGAATATTAGTTAAGAAATGACTGGGTATTCGTAAATTACTGATCAATGATTATTTATTTTTTTTTAACTTTTGAAAAGAGTCAATAAACCGCAATATTACGTAAAATTCACATTTGTCACTTATGGGGTTTTCTTTGGAGACCCAGAAGAGTGGCTTGAAATTATTCAACATGAAAATTTATGATTGATTCTTATTCTCTGATGACTTCTGAACAATATATTAAAACACGGAATTATTTGTAACATATTATCGCGTTTCAATATTAGATTTACTAAAAGCTGACTTTTTCCCATGTTAAATCAATGGAAAACTTCATGGTCTTTGCGCGACCCCTAAATATTAACCGATTTTGCTCAAATTTGGAGATTTTCTTTTTTTGGCATTCAAACAAAACTGGGGGGTGAGAGCAGAGAAATTTGAAAAGTGAAAAATAAGGGACACCCTAGTGTGTATGTATGTAGATTTTTATTTTTTTAGCACGATAACATTCGAAAGAATTGAGATTGGATTGGGCTTTCGTATACTCTTCAAGTGTCCTAAAATGAAGGTCAAGTTTGTTAGCCAGCCATTTTGGATAAACATTCAAAAATTAAGAGCATTTTGAATATTTTTGAGACCACTTTTTTCAAAATTTGAAAATTATATGTGCGGCTTTTCATAGTACTCGGAAATTTGAACAATTTAGTTCGATGACATTTCGATAAAATGAAAATTTTCAGAGTTACAGCATTTTCAAAATCCAAAAAAAGAAATTAAAATTAACATTTTCAGCCAAACAACGCACGATACGAAAAAAGTCAAGGCAAGAAAAATGTCTCTTTTTGCACGTCCTACAAGATCGTCATAACGACTTTTTGAATTTTCTTGAAAAATCGAAAATTCACATTTTCATTGCACAAAAAATACTGAAAAATCCAAAAATTCAATTTTATGATCAAACTATGCAAGATACGACAAATGCTGATTGAACAAAATTTGTGCGTAAAAAAAAAGATTTACAAATTTGTTATTGGTCACTTTTCGATGGGATGTGTGGTTTTTGTTTTAGGCGTAAAAAAGAACATTAACAGTGAAAAAAGCAGCCCGATAAGTGGGCACATTCTCATCAAAACTTTGCTTATTTCATTACATTTTCATCTCGTGTGTGTTTTTTTAGAATTATTCATTGTTTTTATGTTCTCAATACTATTTCTAACCATTAAAACAATAAAATAACTATCATTAATGCTCACCTTACTTGAAAATTTGTATTTTTACATTCTCATCCAGAGAAGGTATTAGATTTGTGTAAGATTTACTCCCCCCCCCCCCCCCGTTTTTGTCAAATGTCCATTTTTCAATAATAATTAAAAAATTTATTATATATATGTTCCAAAAACGACCTAGATACTCTTTTTCTCCCCTTTTCAGGTAGTTGGAAAAAATCTTTCAAATTGTATGATTTATTAGAAAGATACGGAAATATACGCTGAAGTAATGGAATTCCCTTCTTCATTTGAGATCAAATACAAATTTAGTTATTTTTATCTGAAGAACATAGAACATAACATATAGTCGTTGCGAAGCGCTACTAACAAATATCGAGCGCGAAGCGCGAGTGTCCTGATGAGAATGTGTTCCTTAAGGTCGAGAGAACCTTAAGTAAATTAGTTCTTCTTTTTATGTAAAACTGACGTAATTAAACCAAAAGCAAGTCATGACGATGAAGTTTACTAAGAGAGTATTAGCTTGCGAAGCGCGCAATAGCGAGAATACGAAGTGCGAAAACATAAAGGAACCAAGCTGAAAGCGTCAGGCAAATGTGCCCGAGCACATTTCAGTTACGGTACTTCAGATATCCTGGGATATGATACATATGTAATTCTATATGTTTATTTTATAAGCAATCGAAATGAATAAATGAAAAGTTTTGGCACTTTTTCATTAGAAAAATCGGCTTTCACCAATCTGAAGGTATTTTTTAATGACAGGTTGATGTCAATTGTAGGATTTATGAGTCTTTTAGCCTTTGGTAACCAATAAAGGGATCTAGCACAATGGATAAATAAATGGCTTTTTTCATTGCATGCAAATTTCGTGATATTTGGAATTAAATAAATGCATACTCAAAATTATTTATTTTTAATTTCACTTTTTTCAATAAAAATTACAATATTTTTAAATACATACAGATTATTTAATATTGGAAATTAAATAATAACAATAAATAATAATTGTTTTTTGTCAATTTTACCTAGAAATAGTGACTGCAAGTCTCTCTCGCATAAATTCAAAGCAATTTTAGAGCAGAAAAGAATTATTTTACAGGCCGAAAAGCCAAATTTTTATATATACATGGGGCATTATTTCTCAACTGCCCCAATTTTAAAAGCCATGTTCGTCGATTTTCTCTAAAATCTGGGAATATGTTCACTTACCTAACAGTACTCAATGGACAAATTTATAGACCAAAAAAACCACCCCTCATCAAGTAATGGGGGGTGATATTTTCAACCCCAATGCCTGCACGGGTATTTTCAAAAGCTTCGCTAAAATAGAAAGTTCTATTTTAGCGATTAAAATTTTTTATGAGGGTTTTCGAAAGGTTATTTCTTACTCTTTTCTTCTATTTTATTAACGAAAAAAACTAACGAAAATTTAAGCATTTTTTAAACAATTCAATTGTTTATTTAACTTTTTTAGCAATTTGGGGTATTTTTATTTATTTATTAAATAGTCTTAAAAGAAAGCTTGACCTTTTGGCTTCAAAAATGTCCTAAGCAAAAAAATGGTCGAGTCAATAATTTCCGAGATATAGGCCCCGATGTGAAGGCAGTCCTAATGCTCGTGCTCAGACGCAATCCTTTCGTAGTCCACATACTAGTTTTCAAGTCTAACATTCTTTCGACGCATTCAGGTTCATTCAGAATGGCACTAAATCAGCTAATAAACATTTTAGAATGTTTGTCGGCGGTTCAGAGTAAGTTTATATTATTTGTTATTCGTTATAAACAAATAAAAATGCAAACTACTCTTTTCAGAAGTGATGTTGATTTTTCTCAGTATGAATGATTCCTTACTATTATAGTTCGTCAGTTTACAATATTTATTGATTTTTTAAGCACAGTCGTCCAAAAATTTCATTTTATGAACCAATTTTTTTCTGAATATGTGCCTAGAAACTCTTATAACGTATAGACTCGGCCTTGATTTTGTAAATTTAGGTGGATTTCGACCAATAACTTGTTTTCCAATTTTTTAACTCATTCTGAAGCCAAAACTCTGGAGAAAGAATTTTTATTCTTTTTTCGTTGTTCTGGCTACTAGTTATTGCTGATTTACATCAAGTTGAAAATTCCACAATGGCTTTATGATCTATTTTTCATGAATCTGGTACCATAACTAACCGTTAAGCAATTGAGCGGTTGGATGTAATAACAGCCTACTTCTATTTTCAGAAGTCACTTGTTTTTCATTTGTTCTTCTTGAAGTTATGTACAAAAAACAAGTGAAAAACAAAATACAAGTAGGCTGTTATTGCGCCCAATCGCTCAATTATGTTTCGACTTCACTCAGAGACAAAGTTGTCATGAAACAAAAGCATCGTCCTCTTGTCTGTATTGTTTTGAACCAACTGAACATCTCCTTTATACAAACAGACTTATTTGGCTGCAAGATTAGGTGAAGTTTGTCGCAAATGGAACGTCAAGCCCGGAAAGCTCACAAATTATTTCGAAAACATGGAATACTGGCTTTGCCTGGACTCAAGCCAGGAAGAAAACTGCCACCAGGAATTGAAGTAGCAGTAATTAGTTTTTATGAAGATGACGAGAACAGTCGATTAATGCCGGGGAAGAAGGATTTTGTATCCATAAAAAAGGAAGACGGAACTCGCGAGCATGTGCAAAAACGACTTATCTTGGGCAACCTGTCAGATTTATACGACCGTTTTAAAATAGAGAATGAGGAAATGAAAATTGGGGTTTCAAATTTGCAAAACTTAGGCCTCGACATTGCGTTTTAGCCGGAGGAAGTGGTACCCACAGTTTGTGTGTGTGTTTATCACGAAAATGTGCATCTCATGTTAGATGCAATTGATATAAAGCATCTAACTGAAGACTCAGATAGAAAACTAATTGATTATCACGACTGTTCAGAGTGAATGATGTGCACTAATCCAACTCCTGCATGTCATTTCAGCGAATGCGAAAATTGTCCTGACATTGATATCCTGAAGGAACACCTGACTGAACTTCTGGATGAGAACTGCGTCATTGAGTCAAAATATCAAATTTGGCAACAAACTGATAGAAACAATTTGGTAACTGAAGTAGCTGAGACCGATATCTTCATAGAACGACTCTGCGAAAAACTTGTAAACTTAAAATCTCATGAGTTTTGTGCCCAGATGCAAGCATCGTTCATCAAAAATCTCAAAGACACTCTTTTCGTTGGAGTTTTCTTAATCATGTTTGATTTCGCGGAAAATTATGCTTACGTTTTTCAAAATGTTGTCCAGTCTTCTCACTGGAATAATAATCAGGCATCCATTTTCACAGTAGTTATCTACTACAGAGAGGAAAATGAATTGAAACATGTGAGATGTTCAGCATTTTCAACTTGTAAAGATTCATTACGTCACAGATAGAGCACCACAGCATTTTAAAAATAAATATAACTTCGCCAACCTTCTGTGCCACAAAAAAGACTGAAATTCCAGCAGACTGGACTTTCCATCCAACTGCGCATGGAAAAGGACGATGCCATGGAATCGGAGGAAATTCAAAGCGACTTGCATCAAGAGCCAGCTTGGAGCGTCCAGCAGATAAGCAGATTCTAAGTGCTCGTGATTTATATAAATGGGCCAGAGAAAATTTAAAGGAAACAGTTGTACTCTTCAGTTCTAAAGATGATCATTCAGCAATGACAGTGGAATTAGCAGATCGGTTCAGTAAGTCTGTCACAATACCTGGTACTCTCAAGTACCATGCTTTCACCCCTAATGATAAGGGACAGCTGAACCTTAAACGATTTTCCTATGAAGAGAAGAGTGACATTTTTCCTAAACCTAAACGAACCTTGAATAGGGAGAGTACTCCAAAAGAAAAGAAAAGCAGTAAGAAAAATGGTGAGAAGAAAAGGCGAACCAATTAAAAAACACTGTGCAGTGAGAGGCAAGAGGATTCATGAAAATTAAACACCCCGAATAGTGAGAGGCGAGGTGACTCACTTAAATTAAGCACCCCGAAGTAGTCTAAAATCGCACTGCCACCTCCACGTGGTAGACTCTGGAAACTATGATTTTACAGATCGTAGGCTGACGACAGGCGTTAATTAATGATTTTTCTGTAGTTGATTCATTTGAAAAAGCACTGTTTATATGTTAACAATGGTTGAATTGTGCACTTATTCATGAAATATTCATTAATAATCAATAATTATCGTAAACTGATGAACTGTAATAGTAAGGAATGATTCATAATGAGAAAAATCAACATCACTTCTGAAAAGTGTAGTTTGCATTTTTTATTTGTTTATAACAAATAACAAATAATATAAACATCTCTGACCCATCGACAAGCATTCTTAAATTGTTCATTAGCTGATTTAATGTAATTCTGAATGAACTTGAATGCGTTGAAAATTTTAAAATTCTAAATTTTAAATTTAAATTTATTATAGCCTGTGGACTACTAAAGGATTGCGTCTAAGCACGAGCATTAGGACTGCCTTCACATCGGGGCCTATATCTCGGAAACTATTCACTGGACCATTTTTTTTGTTTAGGACCTTTTTTAAAGCCAAGATGTCAAGCTTTCTTTTAAGACTATTTAAAAAATAAATAAAAATACCCCAAATAGCTAAAAAAGTTAAATAAATAATTGAATTGTTTAAAAAATGCTTAAATTTTCTTTAGTTTTTTTCGTTAATAAAATTGAAGAAAAGAGTAAGAAATAACCTTTCGAAAACCCTCATACAAATTTTAAATCGCTAAAATAGAAAGGAAGTTACAAGCTTTTGAAAATACCCGTGCAGGCGTTGGGGTTGAAAATGTCACCCCCCATTACTTGGAGAGGGGTGGTTTTTGTGGTCTATAAATTTTTCGATTAAGTACTGTTAGGTAAGTGAGCATATTCCCAGATTTTAGAGAAAATCGACGAACATGACTTTTAAAGTCGGGGCAGTTGAGAAATAATACCCCATTGTTTACAAAATCAATAATTGTTGTAGATAGATGAACGTTTATTTTTCAGCCTGCTGGCCTTAAAAAATTGACTTGCTTACACTTCCATTTTTACAGAATTTTCTTAAAACTAACCCTTAAAGACTAACATCCATCCATTCCTTATCTCTAAGTCGCACGCTTTTATCGCCTTGCCTTCTTCGCTTCGCCTCGCCTCGCACGCATGTCTCTACTTTTTCGCATTGCCTCGCTTGCCAACCTCTGTTTTCGCTCTAATACCTACTACTTATCTACTATTTACAATATTTACATTTTACTTATATCTACTTTCTCTCCTATTTACAATCTTTCCGTCTCCATTCCTCTTCCTCCTTCCTTCTCTTCATCTCCATCTTACACAACACTCCCTTCACCCATGCTACTGCCCTGTTTTCCCCCTTTTCATGCAATAGTGCCTCCATGCTTATCTCACTTCTTTCCACCTCCACGCACTCCTCCAACCAGTGCTCCACTCTTACATCCCCCTTTCCACACAGTTCACATATCCTCTTCTCCCAAGAGAGCCATAACCTATTGAAACCCTCCATGCACCCACACCTCATCCTCGCTATAAGTTCCTGACTTCCTTTCTCTCCTTTCACACATAAATATTGCGCTCTTGTCCTTGGCATAATCCACACATAGTTGCCGTTAAACCTTGACTCTCTAATTCTCTCTTCCCCCTCTGTCTTCTCTCTCTCCATGCCATTTTGCTTAACCAAGTCATAAACCTTCCTTCCTTCCTCGTGCATCCCTCTCACTTCATCCATCTGCAGTCCATTCATTCTAAAATACCTTTCCCTCTCAGCCTCCATCTTCCCACCCCCTCTTCTGTTCTCCTTCTCCCACCAACACTCCCTAACCAGCCTACTTCCCCCCTCTTCCAAAAATTTCTCCTCGTATTTACACGCCCTGCTCCCTGCTAGAATCCCTACACTCGTTCTCCCCGTCTCCCTCCTGACAATATACTTAGGCGTGTTCCTTGCCAACCCCAGGGTCCACTTCACATACCTCTTCTGCGTTCTATTTACCTCTTCACTTTCCTTCCACCCCCACACCTCCACTCGATACAATAGCACACTCATCACTAGCAAATCAAAAAGCTTCATTCTCCGTCCAAAATCATCTGCGAATAGCTTCTTTCCCAACCCCCACACCTGCCTCATCACCACATTTGCTCTCCTCACTCTCTCTTTTATGTGACCATCCACTCCCCCATTCCTCCGAAACACGAAGCCCAAGTACACAAACTCTTTCACCTCCTGCACCTCCTTTCCCTTCCACTTCCACTCTCCTCTCTTAACCCTTCCCCCTCCTTTTCTGAACACCATAACCTTGGACTTTTCCGGATTCAACTCTAACCCCTTTTTATCCAGGTGTCTTCTCAACCTCTTCATCATCTCCTTTAAGGCCTTCTCGCTATTTGCCAGCAACACTATCTCATCTGCATACGCTAGTGACCAAATGCTAACCCCTCCTATCCTGACTCCTCCTACCACCCCAGCCTCCAGCTTACTTTCCATATCCGCAATTGAAAGCGCAAACAGCGTTGGGCTCAGAGGACACCCCTGCCTTAACCCCTATCCATCCAGAATCCCTCCGAAATCCCCTCCCCTCCTCTTACTTTGTCTTTGGTCTCTTCATATATCTCCCTTACCCTCTCAATTAGGCCTTTTTCTACTCCCCTATCCTCCATCGCCTCCCACAACCTCCCTCTATCCACCGACGGAAACGCGCCTTTGAGATCCACAAAAAACGCGTACACTCTCTTCCCCTTCTTCGCTAATTCTCTATCCACCACGTGCTGCAGACCGTAGATATTGTCGATAGTACTCCTACCCGCCCTAAATCCCGCCTGCGTCTCCGGCAATATTCTTTTCCCCTCGACATCCTTCCGCAGTCTCTCTGCCACCACCATCGCGTATACTTCATACGCCGTATTCATTAGCGTGATCCCTCTATAATTTCTCTGCCTATCTCTATCTCCTTTCTTATACAGTGGCACTATTAACTCTTCTCTCCACCCTCCTGGGACTCCCTCGCCCCTCCATACTTTCTTCACTACCTCCTTCAGCCTCTCCCTAACCTCTTGTGTACTCAACAGCCATGCTTCGTTCTCCACCCCATTCAACCCTGCTGCTTTTGACCTTTTCAACTTTCTTATCTGCTTCTCTATCTCTTCGTCATTCAACTCCTCCGTCTCTGCCTCCCCCGTTCTTCTACTTCCCCCGTCCGTCTTCCTTGAATCTGAGCCCTGGAATGATTCTTTAAAAAATTCCCTCCATTCCTCACTTCCTATCTTCTCGCTGCCCCCCACCCTCCGCTTCCTAAACCTATTTATTATCTTCCAGACGTCCCCCTCTGTCTTAACATTTGCTAACTCCTCTTCCAGCTCTTTCTCCTTTTCCTGTTCTTTCTTCTTACACATCACTCTAAACCCCTTCCTCATTTCTACGTACTCCTCCCTCCTCGCATTACCCTCTTTCCACTTCTTCACCTTCCTCTTCACCTTCCTTTTCATCTTTTTACATTCCCTATCCCACCACGGCTTCACCATTCCTTTCTTCTTCTTTCTAAATACCTTCTTTTGCACACACCCTTTCACCTTCTCTTTCAGATCCTCTCATATCTCTTCCACCGACTCCCCTCCAAATCGTAATTTTCCTAGCTCCTCTTGTTACTTCTCCACCGCCTCTCTCGTCCAGGTCACCCTCTCCCCTATCGAGACTTCTTCCCCGCCTTGTCTTCCGCCAACCTCACCTCTTATCCATAGACTCAATGGCTGATGGTCTGATTCCACCCTCCCCTCTACTGCGAATTTTTCCGTCTCCTCCCATCCTTGCATATTCATAACCACATAATCTATCACCGATACCCCCACCTTACTTACGTATGTATATTCTCCTTCTTCGTCCCCGGTTGCCATATCATTCGCCACCGCCCAGCCTCTATCCTCCATCCAGTCCCTTAGAATCTCCCCCTCCTTATTTATTATCATATCCTTCGATTTCCTTTCGAAGCTCTCCCCTTCCGTGTAAAGTCCCCCTTCGCTCTCCATCCTCGCATTAAAATCCCCACCCACTATCACCATACTCTCCTCTCTTTCGCCCAGCAGGTCTTCCACCCTTTCTTTAATTCTTTCCATCCCCTCCTTATTGTACACTATAACAAACTTACAGGTTATGCCTCCTATTTTTATTTCCCTCATTTGCACTCCCTCCCCCTCTTCCTCTCCATGAACTTTTTCCTCTAATCCATCTCTAACCCCGGTTATAATTCCCCCACTGGCCTTTCCTTTCTTCTTCACTCTGACCGCCTCCTGAAGTCTCCACCTATACCCCCTTGGCAGCTTTGGCTCTATCCTATCCCATTCCTTTCTTTCTACCCATGTCTCTACCAGTCCCACAACGTCGAATTCCTGGATATAACGCCAGAACTCCTCGTCCTTCTTCTTTACCCCTGCTACATTCCAATACAGCACCTTCACTACTCCTCTACCCTGCCTTACCCCCACCCCCCTACTGTCTACGAAACAAATTCCCCTGCTCTTCCTTCAACACATCTTTCTCCTCATCCCACACCCACATTTTCTCGTCTATTTTTATTTTCCGATATCCTACCTTCGGCGATCTCCCTTCTCTCTTCTCCCTTCTAGCCCTGTCGTTCAGCATTCTCTGCACATCCCTTTCCTTTCTCGTTGAATCGTGATCGATGAAAACGGCCTTATCCTTTATCCTATTTTTATTTCGCATTACCCCCAACTTTTCTTCCCAGCTCTCCATCTCCACAACCGCCGCTTCCTTGTCTTTTCTCCCCTCCAACTCAACTTTCCCTACCCTGCCTTTAACCCACCCTATGCTCTGTAGCAGCGCTTCCACACCCTCTCTTTCTTCCCCGCTCTTTAGCTGCAATCCTTCTACCACAATATTTTTCCTCCTGTCTGCCTTCTCTTTTCTCTCCATTCTCAGCTCCATTGCCCTTAACCTTTCCTTATCTGCCCTCTCTTCATTCTCACTCCTACGCTCTCCCACTTTCTCTTCTATCATCTTTTCTACCCTCTCCTAAATACCTTTAATCTCGCTCCCCCCACCTCCGCCTCCTACTTCCATTTGTGTCCTGCCCTCCATCTTCTCAAGCCTTTTTTCCGTCCTTTCCTTCCACACCCTATTTTCCTCTTCCATCTGCTTTATTTTAACTTCTTTTTCTTTCCTTTCCCTCTCTAACCCCTCTACTCTCTCCCTCATCTCTTTCATCTCCTTTTCCCATTTCTCATCTCTAATTCTCAATTCCTCCCTCAACCATCTGATCTCGCCTATCAGCATACCGAGCGCCTCTTCTACATTTCCCTCCATTTTGCGGGGGGGGGGGGGGGGGGCCGCCTAGTTCTCCTGCTTTTTTTAAACGGGCTCTCTACCACGCTTTTGT
>CAKNXH010060275.1:280747-290933 GCA_932178445.1 Andricus quercusramuli
CGGGTGGTAATCTGAAAAATTGCACCCGCTCCCAGCGAAATCGCGGTAAAATTTCAGCTGTAACCACGTATCAATACCTTGAGATAGGTACTTACAGTCTGTGACGAATTCAATACGATGATCCGGCAAAAGTCTCGTGTACCCTGAGGACACGGAGCGACCCAAGGACTTGTCCATTTGCGACCATATGTGCATATGTGCCCATTTCAACGCCATCTACCTGCTTGTTTTATCCCCACTATCGAACTTCTCCTCACGTAGCCGAGTGCTCGCCAGCGTCTGTCGTCGACCCATGTCAGCGGGGGGTCCTTTGTACTCATGAGGAATAAAATACGAAACATAACAAATTTTTAATTTTGCAATTGGTAATTTAGAAATATTATATTCGAAATCTACGTTTCTTGACGATTCCAACGATATGTTACTTGACTTCGTAAGTTGAAAATTAGGAGTGTTTATCGGGCCATATCCTGTGTGTGGATTGTAATGCTCGGATCGACTAGTTTCTAGACAGATCGGCTATTTTGATAAAAAAAATTAATAATTAATTAATATAATTATTTGTTACGCCATAAAAGTCCAATATAAAGATTATGCAGCCAATAAAAAGTATAAAAAAAGTTTTTGTACACAAAAAATGAAGAAATGAGTTTCCGAAAATCTCTTGTACATGCGCCGGGTGTTGAACTTCTGATGTAAGTTCCTATTATATTGTTGTAACTTTGTCCCGTCGTCTTAACACCTCGGCCATCTAAAAGTTAATTTTTTTTCATTTTAGTCGGATATGAATTTCAATTCATTGCATCCTAATATTTATTTCAATAAAATATGAACAATTTTTAATCATTAAAAGTGCTTGATGTATGAATGAATCATTGAAAAAAATAAAGTTTGAAAAATTTGGAATCTTTTGAAATCTCTTAAAATTCTTGAAAATCCCGTGAAGTCATGGAAACCCGTTTAAATTGCTCATGATCCGTTGCAAACCACATAACGTCAGGATTTTCCATAACCTTAAAAAATAGGCCCAAAAACCTAATAAATCCTCTATTCATTGACTACTTAATTTCAACAGCCCCATAACCCCTTAAAGCGATAATCCTTTAACCCTATAACCTCAAAATTCCATAACCCCAAAACCCCCGAACCCGGTAAAAAAGAGATATATGCGCGTTGAAACCCTGGAACACAGTATGTTCGAGCCATGCATGTTTCTTGAGCCTTAAACCTGCATTCTTCAATAACCTCATAACTCCGAAACCCCATCACCCGGTGAGAGCGAGACTTTCGTCTCTGCCGGATCATGGAATAACTCCTTTCCCCGCCGTCAACCACGCGGAGGTGCCCTGGATTGCAAAAATACGAATAAGTAGTACAGCAATGATGTCCAAAGGTTTGACTCATAAGAGTTCGTACATAAGCAAGGTAGCCAACCGTCCCGCATTCGCCGAGACGGTCCCGCATTCGTCGGGATGCTTCCGCATTAATACCTTTTATCATGCTTTGAAATTTGTCCCGCAGTGTCCCGGAATATTGGGGTAGCGTCTCGTATGTCCCGCATTGACTATGCTTTTTATACAATCTATACTTCTTTGGTAAAAAAACTGAATATTCGCTACACTCACACTACACTCTCTTAAAATGAATCAGTGAAATCTCACTGGTTTCGAGTGAAATCTCACTGATTTCGTGTGAAATCTCACTAGTTGAAATAGCCAGAAATGTGTCACTGACAATCAGTGATAATTCACTGGTGCATTCAGTGGAGTTCTGGCACTGGTTTAATCAGTGAGGTTCACCGGTAGTGATGCATATCGATCATTTTGAAATTTTTCAAAAATCTCGTCAGATTAAATTGAAACCTTGAACACCCTACTCATCACATCGAGACGAACGATCACTCAGTCGAGATGATCGTATCGTCTCGATCGACTTTTTTCATTGCAAATTCTTGATCTCCATTACATTTCAGTTCCATCTGACTATGTTTTAAGCAAATCTCGATTTTGTCCAAAAATGATCGATATGCATCACTATTCACCGGTTTCTCAGTGACAGTGGTCATCTGGTCGTACGCCTTGTCGTGCGTCAGCTGTTTAGGCATGAAACGTATCGTTTATCCCTTTTGTGCTAGTCTTCGCAAAATCATATATGAAAAACCGCACTTTACTGCCACAGAAATGAATATGGGCCGCGCTGCAATATAATAGGATATAATATATTGCGTCTAATTGTGGGAAGGCCCGTCCTTACGTCAGCGTGTCGCGTCGCTCAAAGTCAAACCCAAGTGGCCAGAGACCTCCGTATATCAAGCTAAAGATATTATATCTACCGCTCATTGCAGCAAGACGCCAAATATTTATAAAACAAACACTAATACACAATAAGGTTCGTTTTCACTCGAGAAATGCCAAGACCTGACCGGCGCGGCGACGCGCACGTACCATACTACTGGAGCGCTGTTATAGTTGAATCACTTACTGCTTCGTCCAGTCATAGTGGAAAAATCACTGGTTCACCAGTGATAATTCAGAATACTGTTTCAGCTAGTGACAATTTCACTGGTTCAGTTTAAAACAGCAGCTTATTTCCAGTTTATAATACGCGCGCTTAAGTAGCATAAAGCTTTTCGTACTATGAACAAGGTAGTAAGGTGGTAAGGTCCAGCTGTCTTGTACATAAGGCTATACTCACCGGGTTATGGGGTTTCGGAGTTATGGGGTTATTGAAGAATATGGCCTTAAGGCTCAAGGAGCATGCATGGCTCGAACATACTGTGCTTCAAGGCTTCAACGCGCATACTTCTCTTTTTTTACCGGGTTTGGGGGTTTTGAGGTTATGGCATTTTCAGCTTATTTATTGAGGTTTTGGGCCTATTTTCTCAGGTTATGCACTTTTAATGATTAAAAATTGTTTATGTTTTATTGAAATAAATATTAGGATGTAATGAATTGAAATTCATATCCGACCGAAATGAAAAAAAAATTAACTTTTAGATGGCCGAGGTGTTAAGGCGACGGGACAAAGTTACAGCAATATAATAGGAACTTACATCAGAAGTTCAACACCCGGCGTATGTACAAGAGATTTGTGGAAACTCATTTCTTCATTTTTTGTGTACAAAAACTTTTTTTATATTTTTAATTGGCTGTATAATCTATATATTGGACTTTTATGGCGTAACAAATAATTAAATTAATTAATTATTAATTTTTTTTTCATCATACCTGAATCGAAAATTCGACTTTCGACGCCTGTGGAGTGGGTCGAAAATCGAATTTTCAACCAAAATTCGATTGTCGATCCGCTCCACAGTCATCTCAAGTCGAATTTTAGATTATCGATATAATGAAAAATTGTATGCATGACTCGGGCCGAGGCAACGATTTCACTCGTGTGATATCAGCCCTCGCTTCGCTCGGGCAGCTAACTTGGCACTCGTGATATCGTTGCCTTTCGACCCTCGACACGCAATATACTATTATCAAAATAGCCGATCTGTCTAGAAACTAGTCGAACCTAGCGTTACAATCCACACACGGTATATGGCCCGATAAACACTCCTAATTTTCAACTCACGAAGTCAAGTAACATATCGTTGGAATCGCCAAGAAACATAGATTTCGAATATAATATTTCTAAATTACCAATTGCAAAATTAAAAATTTTTTATGTTTCGTATTTTAGTCCTCATGAGTAAAAAGGACCCCCCGCTGACATGGGTCGACGATAGACGCTGACGAGCACTCGGCTACGTGAGGGGAAGTTCGATAATGGGGGTAAAACAAGCAGGTAGATGGCGATTAAATGGGCACTGCCCCTCAATGTAGTTGTAACCAGATAACAGGTAGATTGAGACTTACCTTCAACAGAACTTCTCACAACTCTGTATATTTTTTGTTTAATAACTTTTCAGAATGATTTTATAGCAATAGGGCAACAAGTATACAAATAAATTGTATGTTATAAATACTTGTCATAATTGATTAAAATAACATCAACAAATATTACTTCACTTCAGAATTTGTTTTCCCAAATAAAAACAAGCTGAAAACGGCTAAAATTAATTAAAAAACTACAAATAATTCGTTCTAAAATGTATAAGTGCAATGATGCACATAATACGTACATTATATATATTTTTTTAAATGATCGTTCTGCATTAATTCGCGGTATTTCCTGGTTCTAACGTTTAAACGAAAATTATCTTCAGAATGCTTCCACGACCTTACTTTTTTGGCAAGGTTTAGCAAAATTACATATTTATTGTGAAAGTTTAAGTTTTAATCTCATTTTAAGCCATTACGCTTAGTTATATAACATTATGAATGTCTATAAAAATTTTATTCTAAACAACATATTGAATAAGATTTTATAATATGCGGCAAACATAAATCATAATTGTTGAAAATTTTGTTAATACTTTTCACATAGAATCACTCAAATTCAATAATGGTTAATCAATTGAAATCGATTTTCCTAGTTGGGTAACTTTTAGGGGTTCAAAAATTTCGAAAAAAAATGTAAATACACATTTCTTAATTCCCTTACCACACCATTTTTTCAGAGTACCCGAACCCTAGGGGACACTGAATCGCAGTCGTCTGGGCAGTCGCTTGCTTCGCATGACCTACTCATTGTTAGAAAATTAGAGCCAGTTGACAGAAATTCAAATTCTTTAAAAAGTTAATTAATCGAATCTACTCAAGATATTAACCGATTTGCATCAACTTTCTTCTCATTTTAGAGACCTTGGTGGCTCAGAGGATAGCGCGTCGGACTTCCATGCAGGAGGTCCGGGGTTCGATCCCTGAGCCGGGTACCAATGGAAATTTTTCTATGTACTTCTACCGGGGATTCGGTGGTTCGGAACCCACCTTAAACTGTAGGTCCCCTCAGAAAAAGCTGGTATCGTACCAAGGTGGGGCCCCATGTCGAGGGAAATAGCCTTGGAGTTCGAAGCCGATTCTGTGAAGACTCGAAAATGAGTCAGCGTTCATCTTGCGCTTGGGATCTTCTATAGGAGGCACCACGCTCGATGTTCGCTGGCCAATTTCGAGTAATGAAAACACACATACACTGACATAACACACCAGGACAGTGCTTCGAATCTGTGCATCTACCTGATGACCTCAGAGGGATCGCTCCGTACACCCTAGCCTGCTAGGCAGGCTGCCGAATGGCAGAGTGGGCGAGGATCACTTTGCCTCATCAACAAAGGAGGACGTCGTTTACTGTGTGACAGGTTTGCCTGGCACCTGAGAGGTACAATCTCAGAACGTTGATAACAACGGAAACCACCGAGATCCAAAAACACTCGGTGAAGGATGGCCGGGTTCGGAGTACTGCCTTGAGAATAAACACGGGTGTGGCACAATAGGCTTCTTAGCTTGAGCGCCAGGGGTTGGGACCTCACGGAGCCCTCCCCGCCTACATTACAAACTAACTAACTAACTTCTTCTCATTTTCCCCTAAATATGTCAGTAAATTTATTTAGCTAATTAAAATTTAATTGATCCATATTTTAATAATTTCAGTTTTTGTAACTGGCTAAGTAATAGTGAAAGTTTCATCCGCCACAGGTAAAGGAATGTAGCCTACGATGCGGCAGACAACGCTGCCGTCGTAAATAATTTGGAAATCGCTGTTCTAGTATCCTCCAAAGGTTCTTGTACTGTGAAAAATTGTAGGATGGTGGATCTGCCGCATTCCAAGAAGTGCAAACAAATACTAAGAACATATAAATTCGTTTATTGAAGCATTCGTCGGTAGGTACGTTTGTAATATGCCCAGACACCAACCCCATAAGGTTACTTATCTAAATTTGCTTTTGAGGAGTGTAAAACCGTTTTTTCCATCGCGTACTTAGGTAGACGCAGTAATTTTTGCAGTCACATTAAGAGAGGTTTTTTGAAGATGTTACAACATGGCACCTTTGGTCACTCAGTTGATTAAAAAATCATTGGGTCTAAAAAGCTTGATTATTGCAATAATTTTCTGAATGCCCTATGTAGGGGACGGAAAAAAATATCTAACACTCCTCTAATTATATTCAAATCGGTGTCACTCTGAGTACCTCAATTAGAGTTTAAAAGACTCAGTCAATACTGACTATTGACTGTCGTGGTTGCTGACTGACTTAAGATTGATATTTTTGTAGGCAGGACAAACAGCTAGTAAATAATATAGATCCACTGTTACAGAAAAGTTACATATGGGGAAGAGTCTAGCAGGGTCATAAGTAAATTTATATTCTCCAAAACATATATAACCTCTGATAAAGTCTAGAAGCCTAAGTTGGGCAATAACAGGAATTATATAAAAAGGTAATCTAAGATGCAGATATGATGGAAAGTCCGGAAAGAGTTTAAAATGTGGGAAGACTTGGAGACTACTTGAATGGAGGGATCGTTCATAGTCAGAACGCCAAAGACAGTCAGAAAAGTTATTTAGTAAAACATCCACACGGAAAAAAGTAGATAGTTAGATTCACTTTTATGTATTTTTAACTTGAAGTTTACTTGTTCACATTGTACAAGAAACAATTCAAATAGTTTTTGATACTGAATGAGATTGTGATCTCAAAATATACAAAAACCTAAAGTCAGCATTACTACTTAAAATTGTAAAAAGAAAGATTACTAGAACAAATAGCTTCAATAACTATATGAAATAGTACAGTTGAACATGTAAACTGTATGAATAACTAATTCACATAGTAAGCAAAGGATTGTGAGTTTGACTTTTGCAAGTGAGTTCGATCTCCTTTTTCGCATCGCAATAAGCACTGCGCGAGACGCCTTACTATTTGAAATTGTGAGTAACTTCAGTGGCACCACTAGAAACGTGTAAGCCCCCTCCGAAAAATTTTTTAGGCGGTCCGTTTGAAATTAAAAAAGAAGGATGACTTATAACTTGCTTATCAGTAAAACAACAGATTTTCGCTTCTCAATCTATATGACAGACCACCCACTGACATTTTACAAAAGGAAATAAATTGTCGGAAACTATTTTATAATGTTTTCTCTTTTTTCATAATATTAGTTGCGATGATTATTATAAATAAACATAATAAATAACTCTACTTTATACTTCGATACTGTTTTTTTATTTTGTACCAAATTTTCAGAATATAAAAATATTCTGCAGAATTATATATAAAAAATACTTTTTTTTACATTATTTCTGCTATGGAATTTTCTGCTTATGATATTTTTAATTTCTTATAACAATAAAAATGATTGGGATCGTACTTGATTTAGCCACCCAGGTTCGAATATTATATTATTTGGAAGAATTTTTTTTTAGTAGAATAATGCATTGTTTTCGACATATGATTTTTTGAACCAATAATTTAAAAAAAATGGTAATAAAATTTTAGTTCAAATTAATTTCCAGATTTGAAGCAGTTATAATTTGTTCAACCCTTTCACATTGATATTTGCAGAAATCAATATCATTTATTGAAAAAAAATTTTTTTTGCTTTTTTTTTAAGATTGCTAACAACAATGAAATCTACAATTCTACTCTGATATCCCCATATATCATGAGGAAAATTTTTATTTGCAAAAAATTAAAATTTGAATCACTATTCAATGTTTGTCTTATCTTAGAATAGTGATTTCAATTTCGCATTCGATATATTATTACGATGTTTAAACTATTTTTTACTTATACATATATCAGTTATGTAAATGAATGTTACATTTTAAATAAAGTTAGATGATGATAATAAAGTAAAATTAAAAATTCCAAACATTTTATTCGAAAACATTTTTTCAAGTCTTAATTTTTAAAAATACAAAATATATGTTCTTTTTAAAAATTGTAATTTTAATCATTTTATAATAATGCATATAAATTAGTAATAATATATTTACTGTGTGAGTTAATACTTTTAAGCAAAATATTTTTCCCAAGCTCGTTACAATTTATTAGATATCATCTGTAAGAGATTAATTGATAAAATTTCAAGTAGACATTTATTTTCTTAGCTGGCCAGAAAGCCTTAGCTGGCTTAGTTTCTGTCAGAAAAATCTAAGCGGTTCCGTAGCTCACTTGACTAAGGCGTGCGCTATATTTAGGTTTTAGGACAGGTTTTAGGTAGTTAGGTAGGGTTCGATTCCCCAGCGGGGGCGATTTTTGAAATTGTTTGAGCGTTCGATCATAGGTGTAAGGCTGTGTGCTTGCAATTGTGTAAGAATAATCGTAAATTAAGTGCAGTAATCATATATAAAATAATTTTTTTCCTTTTCAAATCGATCGAAATTTTACATCATTTTTGTTTTGTATAGAATGCGTGCAGTGCAGTGTATATATACATATACATATATGCGTTACGATGCGAAATCGGCAAAGTTGCTCCTCACAGAAGGAAGGCTTACTACACGAAATAGTAACTTCTTCTCGCTGAGTATGGATGGTTACCAAGTGGTGCAGTGCATCCTACTATTTGAAATTGTTCATCCTACTCTTTTAAAAAGTCAGTTTAACATACCTGAACACAAAATAGTAATTTTAACAGAGTTCACCAACGAAAAGCTGCGGTTCAATTTAAAATAGTCAGAACTACTGGTTTAGAGAGTTCTTCTAACGATCCACTTTTTTCCGTGCATGTTTTCATCGAGTGACACAGAATACAAGTCAAACCAACTTTGCGCTAAATTACTTAGGGCGAACATATTTTGGAGCTGGAGAACCCAGTTATACTTCGGATTGCAATCAGATTTTAAGGATATTGCCTTCAATTTAAGAAAACATCTTTTAGGATACCTATCATCAGGCATATCCAGCAACCTCGACAACCATCTTAGCGCTGACTTTAAGATATCGTAAGCTAACTGTAATCTACCTGTCTTTAAACGGAGGGCAATATTCGGCATGTATGGTGGTAAGCCTAGTATTTCCTTAAAGAAAGAGGATTGTATTTTCTGGACTGAATCAAAGTACACTACCGTCGGAAATTGTGCGCACGACTCTTGTGAGCGCTATTAAAAATCACTGCTGACTTCGAACCACGATATTTCGGTAAAAAAAAAATATACGGCATTTTTTGAAAAACAGTTGGAAAGCTTATGAAATTCCACGTCTAGTGGACTTTTGGTTCTCTTCATTAGTAATTTTTATTTCCAATGATGGTGGATGAAAAAAAATATTTATTGTTATTTGTGATTGTTAACAATTATTTGAATCTGATATTATCTCCATATTGAAGAATAGGACAATATCCACTTAGGCGCCACCTCTGTGCGTGGCCTATTCGATCCTGCCTCAAAGAAGGAGACGAGTAGCAGACCAGCCGAGAACCGTGATCGTCGATTAAAATTGAGCTCAGATACGATTGAACATTTTTAATCATATCTCGGGCACCCATGAAGATTTCCCTGGGTCTTGCTAGAAGTTGAAGTTGAGGTAGAAAATTTGAGAAAATCATACATTTTTTTTTAACTTCTCACGTGCTGTATTATTTTCAGAAGGTCAAAAAAATATTTGTTGGGTACCACTAGACGTGGAATTTCATAGGCTTTCTAAGTATTGTTTTTTAAATGCCCTATCTCTTTTTTTCACCGAAATATCATGGTTCGAAGTCAGCGGCGAGTTTTAATCGCGCTCACAAGAGTCGTGTGCACAATTTCTGACGGTAGTGTACCTTAAGGGCCCTGGAAATCGAGTGTAAATCGTAGATAATGTATTCAGGCCAAACGGCGAAGCCATTTTGTCTGATTTTTTGTGTATATGATCTAAAGGGTATATGGACTGTCGGTACAGCTCGCTTTTTTCGGAAAAAAAATCTATTTTCCATGTAACAATGAAAATAAGAAAAATTACTTTTTGTGGTACAGTGTTCTACTATTAAGCAAAGCATGTAGCAGGTGAAGCAGTTAGCGTGCTAAGAATTCTTTTGCGCGACCCTAGCGGAGGAGGGAGATACTACTATACACGTCTGCAGGTTCTGAAGCGTCCACTATTACCCACATTTCTTCATTCAGGGACGAACACACCGTATACGAAAACTAGGGGCCCCTACCCAAAAGAGTGGGTATATTCCCAAAAGGTTTGTTGGGTGGCAAACTTACGGCGAAAGAAGTACCTTTTGTACATTAAATGACAATATACAAGCTTTCTGTATAAACGGCAGATTATACAAACGTGTAAGATATCGATAATATTTGTCGCCCAATTTCC
>CAKNXH010060275.1:295933-341222 GCA_932178445.1 Andricus quercusramuli
GGAAATTGGGCGACAAATATTATCGATATCTTACACGTTTGTATAATTTGCCGTTTATACAGAAAGCTTGTATATTGTCATTTAATGTACAAAAGGTACTTCTTTCGCCGTAAGTTTGCCACCCAACAAACCTTTTGGGAATATACCCACTCCTTTGGGTAGGGGCCCCTAGTTTTCATCTACCGTGTGTTCGTCCCTGAATGAAAATAAGTGGGTAATAGTGGACGCTTCAGAACCTGCAGACGTGTATAGTAGTTTCTCCCTCCTCCGCTAGGGTCGCGCAAAAGAATTCTTAGCACGCTAACTGCTTTACCTGCTACATGCTTTGCTTAAGGGCCCTGGAAATCGAGTGTAAATCGTAGATAATGGATTCAAGCCAAACGGCGAAGCCATTTTGTCTGATTTTTTGTATAAATGATCTAAAGGGTATATAGACTGTCGGTACAGCTCGCTTTTTACGGAAAAAAAATCTATTTTTCATGTAACAATGAAAATAAGAAAAATTACTTTTTTGTGGTACAGTGTTCTACTATTAAGCAAAACATGTAGCAGGTAAAGCAGTTAGCGTGCTAAGAATTCTTTTGCGCGACCCTAGCAGAGGAGGGAGAAACTACTATACATTCAGGGACGATCACACCGTATACGAAAACTAGGGGCCCCTACCCAAAGGAGTGGTAAATTCCCAAAAGGTTTGTTGGGTGGCAAACTTGCAGCGAAAGAATAAGTACCTTTTGTAGATTGAAGGACAATATACAAGCTTTCTGTATAAACGGCAGATTATACAAACTTGTAAGATATCGATAATATTTGTCGCCCAATTTCCTGCGAAAATACCAGATTGATTCGCATTTGACACAAACTGTGCATGTTTGCACAAATCAGGGGCTGTTGCTGCAATAACCGGTTATAGAAGTGTGAAGCACGTGTAGTTGTTCAAATATAAAAAGCAAATTCTGCTACTTTTTTCTACAAAATGGCCTCCTTTCAGCTAATTTGACTTACTCTGATTTTCGTGTTCTTTTTAAATGTCTCTGAAAATGTTATGAAATCGGTGCGATATTTGTGAAATCATTCGTATTCGTTTGAAATCATTTACATATGTGAAATCGTTTGATATCTTTGCAATGTTTTGAAATCTCTGAAATGTGGTGGACTGTACCCTTTTTGACATGTTTGGAATTTTTTAATTGTTTAACAATCATTACGAAATGTTTATGGAATTGTAGAAATATTTTTTGCATCTTCCGGAAATCTGTTGTATTCATTGTAAATTGCTGAAATTATCATAAGTTCCTAATTAAAAAATTTTACATCGAGAAAAAGACGAATTTTTCTGTCGAGAAATGTCTAATTAATACATTCGGTTATTACCTTTGTTTGAAAAAACCATACAATGTATCAACTAATTATGAATGTTGTTGCAATTGTCATGTAATTCCTAAATGAAAGGACTGCCATTGAAAAAAAAATAATTTTTCTGCCGACAAATGCCCGTATAATAAATTCGTTTAAAAAATCATACGATAAATCGAAAAAGTAGGAATTTTGCTGAAATTATCAGAAAGTTCCTAATGTATTATAAGGGCATTTGTCGGCAGAAAAATTATTATTTTTTTCAATGGCAGTCCTTTCATTTAGGAATTACATGACAATTTCAACAGCATTCATAATTAGTTGATACAATGTATGATTTTTTTAAATCAAAGGTAATAAAGTAATGTATTAATCAGACATTTGTCGACAGAAAAATTCGTTTTTTTTTCGATGTCAAATTTTTTAATTAGGAACTTCATGATAATTTCAGCAATTTACAATGAATACAACAGATTTCCGGAAGATGTAAAAAATATTCCTACAATTTCATAAATATTTCGTAATGATTGTTAAACAATTAAAAAATTCCAAACATGTCAAAAAGGGTACAGTCCACCACATTTCAGAGATTTCAAAACATTGCAAAGATATGAAACGATTTCACATATGTAAATGATTTCAAACGAATACGAATGATTTCACAAATATCGCACCGATTTCATAACATTTTCAGAAACATTTAAAAAGGACACGAAAGTCAGAGTAAGTCAAATTAGCTGAAAGGAGGCCATTTTGTAGAAAAAAGTAGCAGAATTTGCTTTTTATATTTCAAAAACTATACACGTGCTTCACACTTCTATAACCGGTTATTGCAGCGACAGGCCCTGAGTTGTGCAAACATGCACAGTTTGTGTCAAATGCGAATCAATCTGGTATTTTCGGAGGAAATTGGGCGACAAATATTATCGATATGTTACAAGTTTGTATAATCTGCCGTTTATACAGAAAGCTTGTATATTGTCATTTAATGTACAAAAGGTACTTCTTTCGCCGTAAGTTTGCCACCCAAAAAAACTTTTGGGAATTTACCCACTCCTTTGGGTAGGGGCCCCTAGTTTTCGTATACGGTGTGTTCGTCCCTGAATGTATAGTAGTTTCTCCCTCCTCCGCTAGGGTCGCGCAAAAGAAATCTTAGCACGCTAACTGCTTTACCTGCTACATGTTTTGCTTAATAGTAGAACACTGTACCACAAAAAAGTAATTTTTCTTATTTTCATTGTTACATGAAAAATAGATTTTTTTCCGAAAAAAGCGAGCTGTACCGACAGTCTATATACCCTTTAGATCATTTACACAAAAAATCAGGCCAAATGGCTTCGCCGTTTGGCCTGAATCCATTATCTACGATTTACACTCGATTTCCAGGGCCCTTAACACTAGAAGAACGAACGGTGTCCCCAGGATAGCTTGCGGTTTAAAAACACTGTTGTTTGGATTTCAGTAAAAATTTCGGCACGACACGGTCAATAAACGCCCCGATGACCTGAGGAAGTCAACCGTTCTTCTAGGGGGGGTCCAGACCCCCGTCCTTCTAGTGTTAATCTCCGGACTATTGCGTAAAATAGAACGCTAAGCGTGAGCACACGAAAAAGGGCAGCCTTAGTTTGCCAGGCATTAGATTTTGATGCAAATAAAATTCTTGAAGTTTGCGAATGATTCAAACCAATGTATTTAGATTATTACATTTCCACAAAAAAGAAAAAGAAATAATTTTAAAAAAAAATTAAATATATTTCTAAAATATATTTAATATATTTATAATATAATTAATTTATAATATATTTAATTTAATATTTAGTGCATTCTTCTCACAAAAATTTGTAAATGAAAAGATTTCTTTCAAGAAATTGGGGTAAAATTATTTAGACTCAATTAAAAGAAATCAGGAAATATTCATAAGCGAAACCCTGCAGGTTGGAAAGAGTCATTTGTTGATGTCTCTATTTAAAAAATTCTTAAATTAAGATCGAACAGAAATCTATTTTATCATGAATAATTTTATGCAAAATGAGCATGAAAAAGATTAAAAATTAAAAAACAGACCTCTAAACTACCTCAAGTTTCGGCGCACTAGAGACAAAAATAACATAATGAAAAAGAGAGAAAAAAGGGAAAAAGTCAACGAAAAACCAACCTCTCACTTTTTCCTTTTTCCGTCCTTTTTATACTACGAGGGAACCAACATGTTTCGGGATGAATTCAGACCCTCTCATCAGGGATTATTCTCTCTCTCTCTTTCTGTCTCTCTCTCTCTCAATTTTTCAATAATGATTGCAAAATTAGATTAAGTAATCTCTTTTTTAAAAAAAGTGATACGTGCTATTGTGTATATGTGTATGGGAGTGTGCACTTATAGTTATTATTTTTTTCGCAGGTATTATGTTTTAATTTTTTCCATTACCATAAGAATATATTTATCATATCTGGTAGTTTCCTATAAATAATCCCTGATGAGGGGGTCTAAATTGATCCCGAAACATGTTGGTTCCCTCGTAGTATAAAAAGGACGGAAAAAGGAAAAAGTGAGAGGTTTGTTTTAGGTTGACTTTTTCGCTTTTTTCCCTCTTTTTCATTATGTTATTTTTGTCTCTAATGCGCTACAAAGTGAGGTAGTTTAGAGGTCTGTTTTTTAATTTTGAATCTTTTTCATGCTCATTTTGCATAAAATTATTCATCATAAAATAGATTTCTGTTCGATCTTAATTTAAGAATAAAATTCTTGAAACAGCACCCATAGAAATATTCGCAGCAGACGTGTTAGAACATCATCCCCTCGGTCACTCTGTTGTTCAGAATATTATTGGGTCCAAAGAACTTGATTATTGAAAAATTCTTTGATCTGTCTCAGTAGGAGATAGAGCAAAATGTCTCATATCCCAGAGAGTAAATTCAGATTGGTGCAACTTTGAGGGTCCTTTCTGAAAATGTTAGAACATCATGTCCTCAGTCACTCAGTTGATCAAAAAATCATTGGATCCAAAGAACTTGATTACAAAAAAAATTCGAATTCCCTAAGTAGGGGATATCAAAAATGTCTAACACTTATTCAAGAAATTCAGATTGGTGTTACTTTGAAGGTGCTTTTATAAAGATATTATAGCATTATCACCTTGTTCACTTCATTGAACAAAAAATTATTAGATCCAAAGGTCGTTAATACTGTAAGAATGTTTCGATTTCCCTAAATTGGAGGTGAACAATAATTTCGAATGCCTGTACAGGCGTACAATAGTCTAACGTATTAAAGAGCGCCATGATGGGGACAACGCCAGGAGAACCGACGGTTTAACACTCTGACACAGCGTTGAACTCCCGTTCACGCACGTACGACTGATTATACGGCGCTTCTGATTAGACCAGCTTAAATATTGTATGACTTAAAAACTATCACTTCAACCAATTTTTGAAAATGGAACTTTCAATTTGCTTTTTCCTTTTCATACGGTTTCATAAGTTCGTACACTTAAGTCTGGGAGAGCCTGTACTACCAAAAATGAAAGGACCAATAGTGGGTTTTTTTTCGAAGGAAATTTTTGTAAGCAAGTACATTCTTTTAACACTACAAGCTGAAAGTTGTTAACATTTTCCCATAAAAATTTTTTTTTCCGGTCAAATAACTTGCGTTAATATTTTTTTTTTCAGCGTGAATGTATCTCTGTCCACGTTGGTCAAGCGGGAGTCCAAATTGGAAATGCGTGCTGGGAACTCTACTGTTTGGAGCATGGAATTCAGCCTGACGGGCAAATGCCGTCTGACAAAATTTTGGGCGGAGGAGACGACAGTTTTAACACCTTTTTCAGTGAAACTGGAGCTGGCAAACACGTACCTAGAGCTGTCTTTGTTGATTTGGAACCCACAGTAGTTGGTAAGAAATTTGTTTAAATGCCAACATTGGCGTGATATTTAAGTCGATGAAATGATTGATTTAAAAAATTGTATTTGTTATATTTGTTTCGTAATAATTAAAAATAACTAATGCCTTATTTATAATTCGCAGATGAGGTTCGTACCGGAACATACCGTCAGTTGTTCCACCCGGAACAACTGATCACCGGCAAAGAAGACGCAGCAAACAATTATGCCCGTGGACACTACACAATTGGAAAAGAAATCGTTGACTTGGTACTTGACCGCATCCGTAAACTGGCAGACCAATGTACTGGAC
Organism: Andricus quercusramuli; assembly: GCA_932178445.1. Lineage (NCBI taxonomy): Eukaryota > Metazoa > Arthropoda > Insecta > Hymenoptera > Cynipidae > Andricus > Andricus quercusramuli. The sequence continues at coordinate 301,473 of CAKNXH010060275.1, forward strand.
TACAGGGATTCCTGATCTTCCATTCCTTCGGCGGCGGCACTGGTTCTGGTTTCACATCTCTTTTGATGGAACGCCTTTCAGTTGACTATGGAAAGAAATCAAAGTTGGAGTTCGCGATCTACCCAGCTCCACAGGTCTCCACAGCAGTTGTCGAACCCTACAATTCTATTCTGACAACTCACACGACTTTGGAACACTCTGACTGTGCCTTCATGGTAGACAACGAAGCTATCTACGATATCTGCAGACGCAACTTGGACATTGAAAGGCCAACCTACACGAATCTGAATAGACTGATTGGCCAAATTGTGTCCTCCATTACAGCCTCTCTTCGTTTCGATGGTGCCCTCAATGTCGATCTTACTGAATTCCAGACTAACTTGGTACCATACCCCAGAATTCACTTCCCTCTGGTAACTTATGCACCAGTTATCTCCGCGGAGAAGGCTTATCATGAACAGCTCTCTGTCGCTGAGATCACGAACGCCTGCTTCGAACCAGCCAATCAGATGGTCAAGTGCGACCCTCGTCATGGAAAATATATGGCCTGCTGCATGTTGTACAGAGGAGACGTCGTGCCAAAGGACGTAAACGCCGCCATAGCCACTATCAAGACCAAGCGCACAATCCAGTTCGTTGACTGGTGTCCAACTGGTTTCAAGGTTGGAATTAACTACCAGCCGCCAACTGTTGTACCCGGCGGTGATCTTGCCAAAGTCCAAAGAGCCGTCTGCATGCTGTCCAACACCACAGCCATTGCTGAAGCCTGGGCTCGTCTTGACCACAAGTTCGACCTCATGTACGCCAAGCGTGCCTTCGTCCACTGGTATGTGGGTGAAGGTATGGAAGAAGGAGAGTTCTCCGAAGCTCGTGAGGACTTGGCTGCCCTGGAGAAGGATTATGAAGAGGTTGGCATGGACTCTGTTGAGGGTGAAGGAGAGGGAGCTGAGGAATATTAGGACTTCTTATTGCGTACCTATAATTTCATTTCCAAAATGCAACTAACAAATCTTTGTTTAAAGTCCTACTCGGTCCTGCATTTTTAGACGAGGTTTTATATGAGTCTGATGACATTTTTAAATTAAAATGAATTTTTACTTGGTTTAGTCAAAATTTTTCTATTCGAATAAACCTTTCCTGACCCCTCGCGACTTTAGGATGCGTTACTTCAATGTACACTAGGGTGACCAGAAAAAAAAAACTTTTGGTTTTCTCAGGAGTGAAGGGCAAATAATGGTAGTTTATGCAATTGTAGAAGCCAGATTTTTGTTCTTCAATTTTAAACAATATTTAGAGGTGGCCCATCGTCTTTGAAAGTTGTCATTGCAAAAGCTGACAATTTCGGTAAGTGAAGAGTCGATCGTAAAAGTGCAACCCCAGCTCTTTTCATCGTTGTGACTTTATAACAGGATTAGTTAGAGTCCCCTGAATTATTATTATCCACTTTTCTGAAGAAGGGAAATATGACTAAAAAAAAACTTGCTGAGAATGGGACTGCTTTATGAGTTTATGGTGTCAAGACCCACTGAGATGGACCTTTATGGCTGAGCTGATGAGCGCTCCGCCCCGAAGATTAAACACCTTAAGTCGTAGACCTGCCAAATTTCAAAAATTTACTCAGATTTGTTTTCATTATTGCACGCTTATTTATACTTTTCCTAATCTGCTTTTTCAGAAAATGTGATCTTCAACCTTCCAAGAAAATATTCTTAAAATTTCGATATAAGGTATTTATTATAAGAGCCGTTAAGTGAAAATGGCACTTTTCAAGCAACCGTAATTAATGCTTTTTATGAGTTTTTAATTAAAAGAATGTTTTTATGTGGATTCTGAGAACCTCAGGAATAACATATTGAAAGTTCAAATTAAAAAGTGGATAACTTCGTGGTTAAAATCTTGAATGAAAAAAAAATTGAGTTTACCCATGTTAATTACATAAGAACTTCAAAGGCGATGGGCCACCTCTAAATATTGTTCAAAATAAAAAATTTAAAAATCTGGCTTCTACAATCGCATAAACTACCGTTATTTGCCCTTCACTCCTAAGAAAATCAAAAGTGTTTTTTTCTGGTCACCCTAATGTACACGTATAGAATTTAGTATGTTCCTTTTATCTAATTTAATTTTTTTCACCTTCGTGCATTGCGCACTCATTCTAAATAATATTTTTCATTTCTTGATATTAATAGAAGCTATGCAGAAGTTACAAAGCCGCAAAACCAAAAACTAGCATTATTGCAGAGGGTCACTAAAAGCCACTAACATTTCAAAATGATCATATAATCAGGAGAAAACTTAGGAAATAATAGACTAAAGTATACGGCTGCGAAGTACTAAAAAATGCTCATAAGTATCAAATAAATTTGCTTCCTCATAGAGCGAGCTTTCCCTAACAAATTTAAAAAATGGACACTTTCAATATTTTTCAAGCTTACGTTTCTGTCTTTCAGAAAATTTTATTTTCAGAAAATCCGAGGGCTCACCAAAATGTCAATTCATGTATTCACTGAAAAAAAGGTTACTTGTACTAAGGGAATTTTACTTGGCTGAAGTAAGTGAAAGTCCTGTTTATTTTCAATGAAATATTTATTTGAGGCAAATAAATATAAGCACTTGGAAGAAAAACATGATTTATTTCAGTCAAAGAAATTTTAATAGGATTAAGTTAACATTGTTTGAGTCAAAAGTAACGACAAAAAAATATGCATTTTAAACTAAACGAATGACTGATTGTTCCAAATGGATACGCTATGAATGGGAATGAATATTTCTTTGAACTGAGGAAATGTGTTTTGATGAAAATAACGGACTGATTGGATCAAATAGTTTATTCCTTGTTCCTAAGCTTCACACAATGGATTTTACAAAATATATATTTGATGAGAGAATATCTATTCTAAAAGCAATTAAATATTTTCTTCCATGTATGGTATACGTGTTTCAGTTAAGTGTATGTATGTATTTATGTATATATGAACTCTCCCTTTTACGGGTTTGAGGGCCTCCGCTCCCTGTACATATATTTGCATTTCATCCTTAGTCTACCTTAACAGCTACTTACTTTCTAATGCATCGCCTTACATAATAACAATCATATTAGTACTACTCTTATCATCAAATGCATTTTTACCGATTTAAAAATTTTAAATTTTTACAAGTTACTTTCCTTTACACAGGATTACCCGTTTGGCTCTGCCCTGATCTCTTGCTTTCTCTTATTTCTTCCAGTTTTTTTCATTCACATCACTCCCATTTTCGTGTTCCTCTCCCCCCCTCTTTCCTTTCTTGCTCTGCCACGCTTATGGACGCCACCTTCCAGTGTAGCTATTACTGGGAAGTGTTCTGACCCTATCTCATTCCCTACATTCATACTGCATATCATATTACTCATTCTGTCTTCCGCCAGCATGTAGTCTATTACTGTTTCTCAATTACCTATAAATGAAATCTCTCCTTTCTCATCTCCTTTCATGTTGCCATTACATATAAACCATCTGGTTTCTCCTATTATGTCTAGTAACCTCCTCCCCTCCCGGTCTATCTCCCTATGTTTGGAGCTCCTTATATATGCCTCCTTTTCTTCATCCCAAGTCCCTCCCCCTTGCTCGCCAGTCCAGGCATTTAAGTCACCTCCTATCAAAACCAGTTCTTCCTTTTTTTCCTTCATCCACCTCCTTATTACTCTCCAACCTTCCACTTCCCCTCTTCTTCTATATACACAAACCACCGCTATTTTGACTTTCCCTATTAAAATCCTTCTTACCATTGTTCCCTCCTTTTCTTCCCTGTCCTGCTCTGTTTTACCTTTTACTGCCAATTCTTTTCTCACCCCTGAGACCATGCCGCCCATTCCTCTACCCTTAACGTGTTCCTTTCTTGCTTCTTGCATTGTCCACACATACCCTTTAGGTAACAACCTTTTCATCCCCTTCCAATCCTTCTCATCCGCCCAGGTTTCACTCATCATAATCACATCCCACTTTTCTAACTCCCGCCAGAAACCTTCATTCTTGTTCTTCAAGCCTGACACATTCCAGAAAGCTATTTTCACTTTTTTCTCCTCCCTTCCCCTCTTCCAACCATCTTGCAATCTCACTCAGTCTCTTCTTCAATCTTTATTCTCATTTTGCACGTTATCACTCCCTTCTACTTTTCCAGCACTTTCTGTTTCCTTCCCCATATACTGATTCCTAACTTCTAATTTGCTTACCCGTTCTTCCAGTTGTCTTATCTCCCTATTTGTCTGTTCGTCAATCTCTCTCTGTCTATTCTCTATGGGCTCTAGTTTACCCCATGCCTTGTCTTTCTCCTCTTTCCAAAGTTTATCCCACTTTTCTCTTACTTTTCTCACTTCCCCCCTAACTTCTTTCCCCTGCCTATTCATATCTTCCAGACTCTTCCTTTTTTCCTCTCTAAACCCTTTTATGAGGGCTGCTAGCTTCTCAAACATCCCCCCCCCCTCCCCCTATCTCTGTCTGGTGTTTTTCGTTTAATCTTTATTTTCTTGTTATCCTTGTCCCTTTCAGGATCATCTTCCCCTTTCTCTCTTTTCCTTTTATCTTCCCCTTCACTGCTAGTTACGTTCCCCTTTTTTTGCCATTCATCCAGACTCCTATTCGAGCCCGCGCTACCTAGCCTGTTGAGGCGCTGTAAATTTGAAGGTCTCCCGCGTTTCTGGCTCGTGCCTGATCCCCTTCTCTCAGCTGATCCGACCCTGGTCGGTGTCTCGAACGTCTCGTCATCGCTACTGTCAAATTCTCCCTTCTCCCCACTAACCGCGCTCACAACCTCGTCCGCTCTTGTTTCTTCCTCTCCCTGCCCTCTGTCACCCGTTTGTGGACTTGGTATGGTCGGCATACCTACCTTACCAAAGAGTCCTCGATGTTTCCCGCTCTTAGCTTGCCTACCTCTTGCCCCCCCTTGCCCGACAACTATTTTCTACACCTAACCGCAATAGAAATCTGCACGTTCCAATTTTCCTTTTTCACAACTTATTTCCACCCTTTACACACTTGCCTTCACTCACCCTTCTTCCTTTACACCTGCTCTCCGCACTCACTGCCCTTTCTGCACCCACACACGCTGATTCCCTTCGCCAAAGCCAAAAAACGCAACACTTGACACAAAAGAGTTCTCTCACGATCGGTACCGAAAACGGAAGCCGTGTTTCAGTTAAGTGAATATTTCTTTGATGCAGTGATGATAACTTTCTCTTCAAAGAAATATTTTATTCGCTGGAGGAATTGGATTGCTCGCGCTTAATAAGGAATTGCTTACTTGAAAGAAAGATGAATTCAAAATGTTGGTCGGAAATCTTTGGGCTACAAAAATAAGTAATTCGATGTGCAATATATTTGTTTGAGAAAAGTGCTGGTTCACTGAAGGTGAATAATTATTTTTTGCTAGCTGGAAAATGCGAATTTGAGAAAAATAAACTATTTTTTGCTTCAAAATCACACCTATTTTATGAAAGTAGGTACCTAATTATCTGAAAAAAATGTTTTATTAATAAAAGAAACTCGTTAATTGAATTGCGTAGCACACGCACTTGATCAAAATATTTTGTTACTTTCAACGGATAAATAGTGATTTATCTAAAAAGTATTTTCTTCTACTATGGAAGATAGAACCAATTAGACATGTTTGTGGAATTATTTTTTTTGCTGCTTACGTTTTTCTTATGTTCGTAGAACTGGCCGACATAAGCAGATATAAGAAGCAAGACGAATAATTTTACACACATGTCTAATTGATTTTATCTTCCATAATAGAAGAGAATACCTTTTAGATAAATCACTATTTATCCGTTGAAAGTAACCAAATGTTTTCAGCAAGTACGTGTGATATACAATACAAAATTGAGTTTTCATTAAATACATTCGACATTTTTTGTTCAATCTTATTACAACTTCAAATGTACCTTCTTATATATGAACTCAAACTAAAGGTTATTGTACAAACTTATATCTGTATAAGTTCTAGATATCTATAGATATCTAGAACTTTATCTGCGAGGAAATAATTCAACGAAAATATAATCTCTCATACATTTGTACATTTTACTGAAGTTTCAGTAGTATGATTACAAAACGTTGTAATGCCATTTGTGCAGAAGTTGTGACTGATCACCAGCTGTGATCCAAGTGGAAAATTGTATAAGCATTTTTGTAGAATGCATTATGTAGAATTTTTTTATATATAGACTTACAATTAGATAGATTTATAATAGATACATTCTGTACAATTACATTTAATTTAGACTAGAATTCATAGCATTCTACATAAACCTTGCACAATTTTTTCACCTAGCAAACGCTTCACATCTTAAAAATATATAAAATTATAAAACATTTCCATGAACAACTGGAAGGAGAAAGAAATAAAAAAGGAAGTAAAACAAAAATACAAAGGTCGTGTATTCAAACCATAAATTCAAAAAAAAACTAGTGGTTCCCTATTTATAGCATGGAACGTAAGTATATGCCATTTGCCATGGTATGTGTACAGCACGGAACGGAGTGTACCAAGTCTTTTTGCGATATGCAACCCCATTGATTTGTCTCAATTACTGCAAACGCATGAACGTGATCGTAGAAAGATGTGTTCAATTTTTTGAAAACAAAGAAAACATCCTAAGACTTGGTAACTATTAGGTACACAATTTTTACAAATTTGGTAAGAATGTCAGAATCTACAGATATAATCATATCTTTTTGATAAAGAGTACCACAGACTCGCACCCAAGATGAACAAAGTTTAACATCAAGATTTGATGAGACGATATCACTAAAACCGTAATCTTGTATCATTCTCAAATCCCGCTGGCTTGAACTTCCCCATGTTACTCGTTTATCAAAACCTTTGTTCAGCAAAAATCTGTACGAAAGTTGTAGCTGATGTTTCACAAGCAAGCTATGAGCAGGATTGACGCGTGATGTCATAACTTTACTATAGTGTTTTGATTCCTTATGCTTTCCCTCATAACGAGTGCAAGAGAATTGAATAATCGGACCTAATTGTTCCATTTTTCCGGGATAATGTGTCAAGTGATGGAACTTGGGCTTCAACGGCTCTTCAAATATGCGGACATTTAAGGTGTGATGTTTTGCAATTAGAGTAGCAAGTTGTTTAGTTGTGATGCCTTTTTCAAATGTACCTGACATGAGAAGACAAATAATTTCTCGTAAAAGCTTATGCATTTCCCATACTTCATTACCGGGAGGAATGAGGTCACCTATGATAAGCCCTACATACCGGATTAGAGTTGATATTTCTGACGATGAAATTTTCAATTCTTCGATCTCAAGGTCATCTTCAGTTATTTCAGGTGGAATATAATATCCGAATGTGGACCAAAATCAATCTTTCGTAATCTGTAATTGAGTGCTTGTAAGGAAAAAATACCTTGAGAAATGAATCGTTTCAGAATTTTTGGAACTTCATATCTACAAATTCCAAGTCGAATATCGTGTTAGAAATCTAGAAAACTGTTCTCGATAACGTTAAAGTTTAGAATACGTTTAAAAATACACTCTTTTGAAACACCATAACTAAGGTCATAACTAAGTTTGTTCCCACAATTCACTTTGAACAACTGAATGGTAAGATTCACTTTGTTTACATTTTTCAATGTAAGCCATGATTGTGGAATATACATTTGGCAATTCAAGAAATTTTCTCAGTACTTTGCCGAATGGCACAATTGCTAATCCTACTCCATCATGTGCTGTTTTTTTTCCTTTAACGCATCGAGTTTTTATCACAGTGTCTATGACAATGTCTTCTAGAGGTTTAATAAAAAAAAAAAATTGATTAGCATTTCGAACTCGAAAGTTCATTGCCTCACTACCCGATTCGGGTAGTGTTTCTAGGTGGATAAATACTACCAGTGTGGGTCCACCACACCCACGACGGGTCAACAACACGCAGTATTCCCCGAACGGTCACCCATCCAAGTACTAACCGCGCCCAACACTGCTTAACTTCAGTGATCCAACGGGAACTGGTGTTTTCAGCGTGGTATCGCCGTTGACGATTTTAGAGGTTTAATAAGACAACCTAATTCTTCAAACCGTTTGAATGCTAAGTGCTCAGTACTAACGGGTTCGAACGCTCGTTTGGCAAGTGCCAAAATGTTTTCCAAGTCAGATGATTTATTGGAATTTAAGTTATTACTAATCTTTTGTAAAGGATCTATAAGATTCAAGTTGAAATATTCTCTAAAGTCTTCTACAATTTAAATTAATTTTGAGTGAATTCAATTTCCACATGATGAAATCAATAATATTTTGAATTGAATTCTAGTAAAATGGAATTTATTTATTTTAAATTAAAATATTAATTATCTATAGTATAATCAAGTATGTATACCATTAAGCCATTTTCCTTTCGGGGTAGGCGTGACACTACCCGATTCGGGTAGTGTTTCTAGGTGGATAGTTTCTTGTAGTAAATAACTACAAATGTGGGCTCACCACATCCACGACGAGCCAACAACACGCAGTAGTATTCCCAAATGGTCACCCATCTAAGTACTAACCGCGCCCAACACTGCTTAACTTCAGTGATCTAACGAGAACTGGTTTTTTCAGCGTGGTATGGCCGTATAAATAGCGAAAATTCCTAATTGATTCTATGTTTTGAGAATTCTAGTTTTATGTGAATTTAGCTGAAGTAAAAAAATATTAATCTAGTAAATTACAATTGATTTCTAGTAAATTCAAAATTAGGAAATTTAAGATGTAGTCAAAGAGGCTTCCGTTTTCGGTACCGATCGCGAGAGAACTGTTTTGTGTCAAGTGTTGGTTTTTTTGGCTTTGGTGAAGGGAAACAGCGTGTGTGGAAGCAGAAAGGGCATTGAGTGCGGAGATCAGGTGTGAAGGAAGAAGGGTGAGTGTAGGCAAGGGTGTAAAGGTTGAAAGTGAGGTGTGAGAGAAGGAAATTGGAGCGTACGAAAGTTTTGAGGTTAGGAGTGAAAAATTGTTGTCGAGCAAGGGGGGTACGAGGTAGGCAGGTGAAGAGAGGGTAGCGTCGTGGAACAGTGGGTAAGGTTGGATACGGGGATGCCGACGGTAAGAAGTCCGCAAACGGGCGCCAGAGGTCAGGCGGGAGATGAGGCAATTGCTGACGAGGTTGCGAGCTCGGGTAGTGGAGTGAAGGGGGAAGATGATAGTAGCGGTAGCGGTCAAGAGACGTTTAAGACGCCGACTAGGGTGGGGATGGCAGAGAGAAGGGATTCAGGTACGGCCCATAAAGGCGAGAGGCCCTCTAACCTACAACGCCTGAACAGGCTAGGGAGCGCGGGCTCGAATCGGAGTTTAGACGAATGGCGAAAAAAAGGAAACGTGACCAGTAGTGAGGGGGAAGACAAAAGAAAAAGAGAGGAAGGGGACGATGAGTTAGAAACAGATAAGGAAAGCAAGAAAGGCAGGAATAAACTCACTAAACGGAAAACACCAGATAGAGATAGGGGGGACGGAGGGATGTTTGAAAAATTAGAGGCTCTCATAAAAGGGTTTAGAGAGGAAACAAGGAAAAGTTTGGAAGATATGAATAGGCAGGGAAATGTTGTAAGGTTGGAAGTAAGAAAAGTAAGAGAAAAGTGGGAGGAGTGGGATAAACTCTGGAAAGAGGAGAAGGATAAGGCATGGCGTAAGCTAGAGAGCATAGAGAATAGACAGAAGGAGGATGATGAGAGGAGAAATATTGAGATAAAACAGCTGGAAGAACGGGTGAACAACTTAGAATTGAGGAATGAGCACATGGGGAAAGAAACAGAGGGTGCGGAAATAGACATAGGGAGTAATAAGAACGTGCAAAATGAGAATGAAAGATTGAAGAAGAGACTGAGTGACATTGAAAGGAGATTGGAAGGGGAAGAAAGGGCGAAGAGGAAAAATAACATAATTATTAAGGGATTGACAATGGAGAGTGAAACAGGGGAGGCGGAAATCATAAATCTTCTGAGAGATATTGGAGTGCAGTTAAGGGTAGAAGGAGTTAAGAGAATAGGAGGGACGAAGGAAGTAAAGGAAGGAATGTTTGTAGTAAAAGTAGGGAGTGAGGAGGAGAAAAAGAAAATTATGGAGAACAAAAAATTATTGAAAGGAAGAAGGGAAAGAATTGAAGAGGATCTGACATGGAGGGAGAGAAAAAGGAGATGGCAAATAGACCAGAGGGCATGGATAGAGAGGAAAAAGGGGCACATGGTATGGATAGGGAGAGACAGATTATGGATAAATGGGGAGGAATGGTTCTGGGACGAGGAATCAGAAGAAATAAGGAAGAAGGGAAAAAGAGTTGAGAAATGTAGAAAAAAGGAAGATACAAAAGAGGCTAGAGAGCAAACAGAGGGGTTTCCAAAAAGCAAGGCGGAAGAAAAGTAAGGAGGATAGGGGAGGGAAGGGAGGAGAAAAAAGTGAAAATAGCTTTCTGGAATGTGTCAGGCTTGAAGAACAAGAATGAAGGTTTCTGGCGGGAGTTAGAAAAGTGGGATGTGATTATGATGAGTGAAACCTGGGCGGATGAGAAGGATTGGAAGGGGATGAAAAGGTTGTTACCTCAAGGGTATGTGTGGACAATGCAAGAGGCAAGGAAGGAACACATTAAAGGTAGAGGAATGGGCGGCATGGTCTCAGGGGTGAGAAAAGAACTGGCAGTAAAAGGGAAAACAGAGCAGGACAGGGAAGAAAAGGAGGGAACAATGGTAAGAAGGATTATAATAGGGAAAGACAAAATAGCGGTGGTTTGTGTATATAGAAGAAGAGGGGAAGAGGAAGGTTGGAGAGTAATAACGAGGTGGATGGAGGAAAAGAAGGAAGAATTGGTTTTGATAGGAGGTGACTTGAATGCCTGGACTGGCGAACAAGGGGGAGGGACTTGGGATGAAGAAAAGGAGGCATATATAAGGAGCTCCAAACATAGGGAAATAGACCGGGAGGGGAGGAGGTTACTAGACATAATAGGAGAAACCGGATGGTTTATATGTAATGGCAACATGAAAGGAGATGAGAAAGGAGAGAGTACATTTGAGCTGTTCTCTAGAAAAACGGCTTAAGTCGATTTAGGTCGTTTCTAAAATTTATGAATTATTACATTGCTGCGCGGCTCTATTATGTGTATGTGAAGTTTCAAGCATTTTAAACCAATGGCTAAGCTTACACAGTCGGTATAGAATGCTGTCCGTTGCGACCCGGGCGCGCGCAGTAGTTACGGGCATATTATATATAAATAATATTTTATAATAATATTGATATAAATGTAATTGTAATAATGCATAATGAATTTCAAATAAAATTATTGCAATACTATCACTTTATCCTACGTTACGCATCTTTTTGAAGACTTTTTTAGTCCTTCTCCGTTAAAACGGCTTAAGTTTTATTTTTTAATACGCTGATAAATATTAATACGTAATGTGTAATTTTTTCTGGCCAGTCGCAATTCATTATTGAATACTATAACTTTTAAGCTAAACATCTAAAGTACGCGAAAATAAATATAACCACTTATTAAACACTGTACATACTTAAAAATGCAAGTATCGGAAAACGACCTTTTTCGACTTAAGCCGTTTTTCTAGAGAACGGCTCATTTATAGGTAAGGGAGAAACAATAATAGACTACATCCTGGCGGAAGAAAGAATGAGTAATATGATATGCAGTATGAATGTAGGGAATGAGATAGGGTCAGAACACTTCCCAGTAATAGCTACACTGAAAGGTGGCGTCCATAAGCGCGGCAGAGGGAGAAAGGAAAGAGGGGGGAAAGGAACACGAAAATGGGAGTCTGGGGGGTAGATAAATTCATAGTGTTCGAACAGAAGATGGAAAAGGAGAATGTTAAATATGAAAAGGAGGAGGGAGTAGACTCGTTAATTGAAAGGTTGAAAGGGTCGATTGAGAAGGTGAAGGATGAGATAGGTACAAAAGAAGGAAGAGAAGAGGAAAAGAGAGGCTGGTGGGACGAGGAATGCAGGGAGAGTAAGGAGAGAATGAAAGAGTCTGTAAGAAAATGGAGGAAAGGAGAAATAGAGAAGGCGGAGTACAACAGGAGAAAAAGAGAACATGAGAAGATGCTGTGAGGGAAAAAGCAAAGGGGAAAGGAGAAATACAAGGAAGAAGTAGAAAAAGCAATCAAAGAAGGTAGGGTCTGGGATGTGATAAACAGGGAAAGAGGAGGAAGGAAGGGCGTGAATGAAGAAATAGAAATGGATGAATGGACGGATTATTTTAAGGGTCTGCTAGGGGGAGAACAAAACAGGATCAAAGGGGAAAATAGAAAGACAGTCCAGGGAGAAATGGAGGAAGAGAACGAAATAACAAGAGAAGAAGTGACAGGGGAGGATGGTATGGAGAATGAAGCTATAAAGTATGGAGGAGAAGGGATTAGGGAAGTGATGTAGAGGATATGCAACAAGGTCTGGAAAGGAGAAGGGTGGCCGGAGGAGTGGATGACAGGGCTGGTAGTACCGCTTGTTAAGAAAGGGGTGGGTAAGAAGGTAGAAGAGTACAGAGGGATCACTCTCATGCAAGTGGGATATAAAATATACACAGAAATTCTAAGAAAAAGGTTAGAGAATCAGATAGAAGAGAAGCAAAGTATCCCACACAACCAGACGGGATTTAGAAAAGGGATGGGGACAATAGACAACATTTACGTACTCAACTACTTGGTTAACAGAAACTTAGGGAGAAAAAGAGGGAAATTAGTCGCTTTGTTTGTAGATTTCAAAGCAGCTTTTGACTCAGTGAATAGAAAAGTGCTATGGCAGGCAATGAAAGAGAGGGGAATAGAAGAAGGGTTGGTGGAGAGGATAAAGGAAATTTTTACTGAAACCAGGATTAGGGTGAAGATACGCGGGGAAAAAGGGGAGGTTTTCTGGACAGGAAGAGGTCTAAGGCAAGGGTGCCCGTTGAGTCCACTACTTTTTAATTTGCTGCTGGCAGACCTAGAGGAGAAGCTAAGGGAGAAAGGGAAAGGGGGGACGATCCTGGGTAATAGCAAACTATACTCACTAGCATACGCGGACGACGTAGTTCTAATAGCAGACGATGAGAAGGGGATGAACCTAATGATAAGAATTTTCGAAGAGTACGTGGGAACAAAAGAACTGACGGTGAACGTAGGGAAGACCAAGGTGATGTGCTTCAGAAATAGAAAGACCAAAATAGGTTACGTTTGGAAGATGAACGGACAAACAGTGGAAAGTGTGGAAGAGTTCTGTTACCTAGGTTTTTGGTTTGAGTCAGGAGGGGGAAACGATTTGCAGGTGAGGAAAAGAATCGAAAGTGCGAGTAAAGTAATGGGCCAAGTATGGGGTATAGGAAAGAGAAGGTTCAAGGACGATTGGAGAATGAGGGTTTGGTTGTTTGATGCTTTGGTTTGGGCGGTGTTGTGTTATGGAGTGGAGGTTTGGGGATGGAAGGAACATAGAAAAGTGGAAAGCATACATGAGAGATTTCTGAGATGGGTAATGGGAGTTAGTTGGAGTTGCCCAGGATACATGATAAGGGAAGAACTACGAAGGGAAAAAATGGCAGCTAGACAAATTAAGGGAGCCTGGAGTTTTGAAGAGAAGCTGAAAAGGGGAGAGGGGAGTAGAATAGCACAAGTATGCTTGGACGAAGTTCGGAACAAGGAGACGAGAGGCAATTGGGGAAATTCAAAATGGGAGGAAGAAAGGAAAAAAATGAGGAGTGTTTGTGATATACAGGAAGGGGTTTTGGATTGGCAGAACATTGAATTAGAGCTATTAGTAAGACAAGGAGAAGAGAGATGGAGAAAGATTATGGATTCGAAGTACAATAGATGGTATATGATGGTAAAAGGGGTGACGGAACCAGAATATTTGCAAAAGATGAAAAAGGAAGACAAATGGAATAGGGTGATATGGTTTAGAATGGGAGAAGGAGTGAGAGCTTGTAGATATTGGTTGGATGAAGAGGAAAATCTGTGCAGAGTATGTGGGTACGAAGTGGAGTCGTGGGCACATGTGTTAGAGAGGTGTACAGGAGAGGAAGATGGACAGTTGAGTGTGGATGAATGTGTCAGATGGATTTTGGATGGTAATGGACAGGGAGTGATGTGGATGAAAAAACTGGAAGAAATAAGAGAAAACAAGAGAGCAGGGCAGAGCCAAACGGGTAATCCTGTGTAAAGGGAAGTAACTTGTGAAAATTTAAAATGGTTAAATCGGTGAAAATGCATTTGATGGTAAAAGAAAACGGAAGCCCGGGAAGATCGCTCATTGTCTGTAGTCTAAGAGTATTATGTAAGGCGTTGCATTAGAAAATAAGTAGCGGTTAAGGTAGACTAAGGATGAAATGTAAATATATGTACAGGGAGCGGAGGCCCTCGAACCCGTAAAAGGGAGAGTTCAAATATACAATGTAGTCAAAGAAGGTCGAGAGCTTCTTTGGTGAATTTAAATTAATCTTGAGTGAATTCAATTTCCATATGATTAAATCAATAAAATTTTGAATTAAATTCTAGTGAAACGAAATTAAATGATTTTAAATCAAAATATAATTCTAGTAATTCCAGATCGAATTATCCATAGTAAATTCAAGTATAAATATCGTAAATTCCAATTTAATTATATATTTTTCGAATTCTAGTTTTATGTGAATTCGGCTGAAGTAGGAAAAAATAAATTTCAAACGAATGCAAATTTAGATGTAGTGAATTAAAAAAATGTCAACAAAATTGAAACTGTAAGATTGGTAAATTAAAAATAAAATAAGAATAAACCTAAAATTTTAATTTCATTCATCCGAAAGTCATCAACTTTTCAGTTTTAACTTCTAGGAAATCATTTTTAATTCTCATATTTGATTCCGAATAATTTTAAATTAATTTTTTTTTACTTCAACCGAATTCACGTAAAACTCTTTGACCGATAACACTGAGATACGAAAAAACTACTTATTTAATTAAATTCATGCCATACCACGCTGAAAAAACCAGTTCTCGTTAGATCACTAAAGTTAAGCAGTGTTGGGCGCGGTTAGTACTTGGATGGGTGACCGTTCGGGAAAATACTGCGTGCTGCTGGCTCGTCGTGGGTGTGGTGAGCCCACACTTGTAGTTATTTACTACAAGAAACTATCCACCTATAAACACTATTACTATTACACTATTACTTAAATTTACTATTGGTAATTCAATCTAAAGTTACTAGAACTATATTCGAATTTCATATCATTCAATATGACTACTAGAATTATATTCAAATGTTTATGTGATTTCGGTTGAAGCAAGATCAAATGAATTTTATATCAGACCTGGAAAATTTAAACTGAAATTATAAACTTCAGTTAGTAAATTGCGTATGTAAATTTGTTTGGAGATAAATTCAAAGTTAGTACTAATAAATTAGAACAGATTTCTAATAAATTAGAATGGAAATCATACCAAAATTAAGAATAATTTTTATCAAAATTAGTTGAGTTTACCTTCGCATGTAGAATCAGGCTTGCTTTGTACTATCTACAATAACAAGAAGTTCGAACAATATTCTGCAATGCTGAATGAAGATTAGAATATTATAATTGAATAAAACCGGGGAGGGGTCACACATGATTCCATCGAATGGATAATTCTCAGCTGGAAAAAGGGGAGGAGGCCCCACCTCCTCCCATGGAATGAATGTATCGAAGTTGGAAAAGGGTAGGGGGCTCCACCCCCTTCCTGTGTCAACCTGTGATGTTTCGCCTGGATAAGGAAAGGGGCTTCGCCCACTCCCTTTTATTCCAAGAGTAGAGGTAGTCGGTCATCGAGTTGGGAAAGACGAGAATTAATTACAACGCAGGCTAATTATCCTAATCTTACACTCTATTCAGGTTGGAAAAGGGTTGCTTGAAATTAAGACAACATTTATTTCAATTTTTCACCATTTTATTTATTTTTTTTTTTTCAAAAAAAATATCTAGATCTAAAGAACACACATGTATTGTTACTTATATAAGATTAAAATAGAGATACAATAATATGTACACGACTCGAGACAAGACAGACATATATGCTAATAAAGCAACACAAAAATAAGTAATACAGGGATACCAACTTAGAGAGTAAAACAGGTCTTAGACGCAGAGGAAAATCTAAAATATGTATGTATTCTACAAAAACTCTTAGCCTATGAGGGAGACGAATACTTAAAATAATGTTTACAACGCATTATAAACAGAGACACAATAAATGCAAAAGAATATACTCCCTTAGCCAGAGAGAGTAGGCGCAATATTCTTATACATGAAAGAGCAAAGAGATAATCGATGAAGCAAATGTTATATGATAATTCTAACTTATATGTGATAAAACGAACATTGACTGAAATAGATACAAAGTAACAAGTTTCGAAGAAAATGTCTGTACACAAGATTCGAGACGATTGCAGCTACGCAGTGAGTATGCACAGTGACTACCGCCGCTGCCAACATTTTCACTTCCTGATACATTTTTTTTACAAGTCAGTTTATGTTTAGCCAAAAGTTTTTTATAAAATCGCACCACAATTTGATCATTCTTCACGAGATCATCGGTAAAAAGTGCATTAAACTCGCGCAAAGAATACCCACTACACATACAATGCAGAAACATAATGCAAAACTGACCACACAAGTTCGAAGAGGCACTCTGGAGTTGATCTGTGTTGATCATCTCTGCTGATAACGATAGCAGCAGGTCGTGTCCAAGTTTTCGGTATTTGATCAGCCGGGTACACACCGATTGTGTGGACCCTCATCAGTTGAAGCACTCGCAGAATTTGTAGGCTGTTCATTGTCTATCCATACGTCTTCGTATGCGTGTGATGGTGAACTGGATGCAAGTATAGGAGACACTGGTTTTTTATCTTCTCCGTTGATAGCAGTCCTCGTCCTCGATGTGTTATTGAGCAGCAATGTTTTTTTTTTAGATGATTTGGTGACTCTTTTGTTGTTGTTGTTGTTTAATAATCGTACTTGCTCTTGTCGTTGTTTGCCGAGCCACCGTGTGATTCTCATAGCATTATTGAGAGCACATGCGTAGTCCTCCTCCTTTTTCATTCCATGATGAAAACAATATTCTCGTTTGTCTGGTAGTTGTTTGAATGTAGGACATGTCAGTACTTCCAGGTTAATAATTTGCCCACTCATTATTTTTTGTAGTAGTTTCGCTATTTCACGCCCACGTGTGTAGATTGTTGCTGCAGATTCAGATACATCTCGGAGATTAGAGTAGAGAAACTTAATGGAAATGTCTCCTTCGAACCACTCAATCCCATGATAGAATCTTGAGAGCCAATTGTTTTGTTGTTTTACACAGGTAGAAAGTTCGCAAAAGGGATCAGGTGGTGCTGCGATCCAGTGAGCGACAAACTTGTGATCCAGTGTGACGATAGCTACCTCCTTTGGTAGAAAATTGTCATCAAGATCCCGAAAACCTTGAATTTCGATTACATAGTCAACCATATTGCAGATTTCACAACGAGGACGAGGACTGCGACGAAAAACTATATGAGTAGAACGATGTAAGAAGATGCAAGTGTTCTTTACCAGTACTGGGTTACGTCTGAAGACATGCTGGCTTATATAGGTTGTAGATATACCAGCTTTCCCCTTCCACAAGAAAAATCCGTTGGCAGGTGTGTGTTTGAGGGTGTGCATTTTTCATGTTTCGACCTGTTTAAACAAGCTCAGGCGTGCGTCTTTTGTATAAATGGGGACCTTTGACAGGTGTGCACGTGGGTGTGTAGGGTCATGTATTGACGTGCTTAAACCGGATGAGAGACACGTCTTTTGTTATAAAAGTGGATTCCGTACATGTTCGAACTGGTCGAATCCTTTGTTGCGCCCAATCAATTGCTATAGCCTGCAATAACTTGCCTTACACCGTCAATTTCCAAGACATTGTCGTACTCGGCGTAAACTAGACAATTGATAGTTTGTGCAAGTGCTTCCTCGAGACGAACCTTAATTCTCAAAGAGCCATGCTTTACAAGATTCCAATATGAGTAGCAGTGTACTGACAAATCTAGTGTGAGATCAAATGCAAAATGGCAGAATCCGTGTGCATAATCATCACGATCTATATTATTTCCTTCATTGAGGAAATGAATACCACGTCCAGTGAGCAGTGAGTGGTATGCCTCAACGTAGAGGTTATTTTTTGTAAAATCTGGTTGAATAGGTTTCGATGGGATCTGCATGCCATCCACATATAGTGAAAAGTGATTTATTTTATAATTTTGAAAATTGAACGGATGTTTCGTGGCGCTTCCTTTGTATGCAGCATTTCCGACAAATCCAATGATTATTCTTTTGGGTAGTTGTCCAAGCACGACATTATCAAGAGTCTCGACCTGTAGGATCCATGAGGCAGAAAGTATCTTTAGAACGTACAAGACGAAGACGCAGCTCTACACCGTTCAACAGAAATTTATCGTGATTAAAGACATCACAGTGTATATGACCAATCAAGTCAATATTTTTTCCAGCACCAAAATATGCGCGACGAAGCTTGAGCCCCTTATTTTCCTCAGCATTACCTTCCATCTGCCCAGGGCTATCATTTACCCACAAGGACGCTGTAAGATGACTTTATTTCGCAGCTGGTCCATAGTTGAGTAATGTTTCAATGTATGCTCTGTAAGCATAAGCATTATTTGGTGGTGATACTATTTTCTGATTAAAGTATACATCCACCTGATTAAACATTGAGTGTAATATATTATTAACAGGAATTATTTGGTCAATAGAAGCTGCATTTTCCTTGGTTTTTTCTGGTGCATGTAATGCAATCTTGAGATTCAGCATAGCGTGTGGTAAATCGATGTACTCATCTCCGTTGCCTGGAACGACAAATTATATGGGTGAATCGTCAGTGAGTGATGAAATAGGTTTGTAGTGAACCCACTGAGAACCTTCTATTGACGTTTGAGTTGGTGGTAGAGAAAATAGATCAAGCTCTGATTTCAAGCATTCACACAAGTGTGAGTGTAAGAAAGACATTTTTTGTAAATTATTATTTATTTCCGAAAATGTCTAGAATGCTCTTTTTCTTTGATTTTGTACGTCTTTTTACAGTCGTTTTACGCCTAATCTTCTTTCCTTTCGTCGTCTTCTTCTTCTTCTTCTGCTTCCTTTTGCCTTTTGACAATCTCTTTACTTTCTTTGCCCTCCTCTTCTTCCTTTTCCTCTTTCTTGAGTTGCTGTCAACTTTACCGACGATACGCGATGCACCGAGTTCACCGATTGACTGAAGTCTCTGCCTCTTGAGCAGAGATTTATACCCTGAACCTCTCATAAGGTTTTTACCTTCTCCATAGCGCGTTTCTTTAAATTCTGTCCAGATTCTCCAATACGTGTTTTCACGGCACTTTTTATTGAAATATTGTGTTCCAAGTCGTCAGTGACATTAATACCCGTGCGTAGCGCTTCTTTACCGACTACGCGTGCACCACGAGTCAAAAACGGCAGAACACAACGAAAGAGTCCACCGAGAAAGCTGCCAATTCCGTGTCCTCTTTGGTAGTGAGATCCAATATAAATTAGTGAAAGTCCTCCTCCACCAACTTGATTCTTGTAATAATTGTCATATAGAGTCATTTTTTGTTTGATGAAAAATACATCGCAGCTAGTCTATTCGTTCAAAATGAAGTGTCACTGTCAACGACCCAATCTCAAATGGTATCGGAAGTCCAAGATGGTCCGTTATATCTATTCCGATGGTCCGAAAGCCTGTATGTAGTAGAGGTATGTAATGAGGTGCTGAAAAACCCGACACCTGTGTGGAGCCAAATGTATGTTTTTCCGAATCAACAGACACAACTCTCAAAAGTGGCGATTTTACATCTCCAACTATACCTGTTTCACAAATATCGCAATAGACATAGAGTTTTTCAGGTAGTCCATTTGTAAAGCTCGCCAGTTGACAAGCCATTTAAGAATCTGTCGGTAACAGCGTTTCAGGTGTGAAGCCTGGAATGTGCGAGATTTTCTCGCTGATTACAGGAAAATGGCTACCGACTCGTTGTCAGTCATCGTTATAAATTTTTTCCACTGTTACGTACTTACTGTTTAGCTGGTCATGTTTTAAGCGGACTTGTTCGCTGACTTCTGGTGTACTATTAATTGCTCGCACTAATTCATTCACAGTCTCATAGACACCTGACGGAAAAAATGCTACTATTGGTTTTAACCACGTACCAGTGAGAATTTCTGGTCTTTTTGTCTCTGTTTTATAACAATTTTTAGGTAACCCACCTTGAAGATAATATATTCTTGGTAATTTAAATATTTCCACGATATCTTTACCATTCAGCTGATCATCACTTTGTTTATCAAAGAAATCATACTTTTGCTCGGGAAATTCTGGATCTGCATCGTCGTTGAACATTAGAATAATCCGATTTTCTAATACACTTTCCCAGGGTCGTACATGAAGAAATGAACGTGGAAATGGAATCTCTGTAAGAGCAACTGCCCAACTCCCTTGCAAACGAATTTCTTGAGGCAGTTGTGTTGTGAAATGTGTGATTATATTGTTGGGATAATATTTCATACTACTGTCACTAGGTAGGATGAGATAAAACTGATCTTCATTCATTTCAGATGTTTTATTTCAGAAGCAGGTACCCAAGAATTGAATTTATCAGGATATCCAGCCCGCTTGACCAAAACTTGTTTTTTAGAAGCTTTCACACGTGTTTGAATTACTTTTTCGACAATAAACTCGTCCTTGTGCACATTTTTATTCTTGACATCTGCTAATTCTTGTTCATAAAAAAGTCCATTAATAACTTCACCAGCCAAATCCTCCAACTCGTACACAACAGGCGAATATGTCCTCCACGTTATAACTCGTTTAATAACAAACAATTCCTCACTCCATCCCAATTCATATCCTTTCTCGAAGGTGCCACGCGCACGACTGATGCGTACAACAGCACCAACCTTATATTTAGGGTTTTTCTTTTTATCGTTGTTGAAATAACGTCCCTGGCGGACCGGCCGAACTCAAACATTACGCTACAGCGTAACGGTAAAGTAATGGTAAAGTAATGCTAAAGTAATATGGCATTATAATTAATAAAGGAAACAAAGTTAATATGTAAATTGTTGCAATTATAATAAAACGTTAAAATTTACATTAAATGGTCATGCCGTAATTGCAACAAGTTTCTTTCTCAGCGTTAAAAAATAAAAAATCAAAGTGGCTGTCATTCAAGTCGGGTCCCTGCAGACTGGCAACCCACTTAAAGCCACGTTAGCGGGTTGCCAATATGCAGGGGCCCGACTGCAATGACGGTCACTATGTTTTTTTATTTTTTAATGCTGCAAAAGCAACTTTTTGCAATTGCGGCATGACCGTTGAACGTAAATTTCAACGTTTTATTATAATTGCAACAGTTTACATATTAATTTTGTTTCCTTTATTAATTATAATGCCATATTACTTTACCATTACTTTAGCATTACTTTACCGTTACGCTGTAGCGTAATGTTTGCGTTCGGCCGGTCCGCCAGGGGTCGTTGTAAATTTTTTCGTGCAATGGATGCATTCTCTAGGGTAACATCAGATGGCGTCATACCAATACTAGAATGACGTGTATTATTGTATGCTGTTACAAGTAATTAAAGGATATCAATATATCTGTGAGTGTTTCGGTGAGTAGAGTTTCGCCACATACGCTCTTTGAGAGTGCGATTAAAACGCTTGACAACTGCGGCTTTGACAGTAGGATCGCGTGCGACTCTAAACTTTATTTCATGATCTTGAAGAAATTTCTGAAAGCTCACGCCGACAAATTCTCTTCCTTTGTCAGTTTGCAGGCAAATCGGTATACGATTATTACTCTTCTGCAGAATACGAGTAAATGCACTTTTTACCTCCGTTGTAGACTTGATTTAAAGTGGTTCGACCCAAGCATGTTTGCTAAACACATCGATTACAACTAAAATGTATGAATAATTATCATTGTATGTTTTTAAAGATTGTAAGTCCACGCAATCTGCCTCCCACAAATCATCTACGTTATCAATGTTATAGTGTGCTCTCCTGAAACGTTTTCTGACTGGTCGATGAAGATTAAAACTATCTTGACTTTTTAACCAATTCAAAACCTCTTTACGCGATAACTTGTTTTTTGTAGCGCGTACAAGTTTTTCGATCCCTCCGTATGACGCCTGATGTTCTCGATAATAGTATAAATCCTCCAATATTTTCATTTTTGTAGACGAAAAGATATCCAAGATTTTTTTCCAGGCGATTTATTATTTTGTAATGCAGTGTTACCAGCACAGTTTTCTCCCCGCTGTTCGCCGTCTTCGTCGTCGTCGTCTTCGTTCTCGGTTGAAAGCGCAGATTTATAAAGATTTGAAGATTCGCTTTGTGATTCATTATTTGCATTGTTTCGTTTAAGTGGAGTTGACGTTTTATTTGGCGAAATGTTCAAAACCCGTGTACTCTTCCAATATTGACTATTTCCCACGAGCTCTCGTGGTATGGATATTTCGCGAAGGAAATTAGCAAACTGCAACCTTCCAGGAACGACAACTCTTTTTCTATGCCGTAATACGTCATTTATAAGATCAATAATGCTTGAATTTTCCACCCGCCTTATTTTTGTATGTTTTTGGAAACGACGAAACAATATCCCCAGTATTAACGGTTGTATCATTTACCATATAATTCGTCTCCTTCTCCGTACCATTTGTCTTATCACTGGGTACTTGCTTGTTTGTTGGCGTTGATTTCCACGATTCCTCAGGGTAGAAAAGAAATTTTTGCAGAACTTGTTGGTACATTTTCCATTTTTCACGATCATCTTTCACCGACTGTGAGTTTAAAATTTGACTCATTTCCATATGCAATCTGCTAAGAGCGTTACCAGGAGTTTGGGTGGTTGGTAGAGAAAAATTTATATTTTGTACATCATTTTGCTGTTGTTGTTGTGCAAAATGTTGATCGATTGAGGTATGTTGTTGGAATTGTGACAGGCGATCACTAGGCATGAGTACCATTTTTCAGGCATGCTCCATGTGGTTGATTACGAGGATCTCGATCAGAAAAGATTTGAAAGAAGTGAACCGATAATGGGTGCTATTAAAAGTGGTAAAAATCCACCTTTTTATACGATATAACTTTTTTCACTCTTCCATGTACCGCGAGGTGTGGCTAATTTTCGTAACGCGTGCCGATGTTTTTTCAACTTTAGTTTTTCACTTTTCTTCAGAGGTACATTCCCGTATAAAATGTTTAACGCGCACTCACAAATACATTTAACAAGTTTTCGATCAGCAGTCATAAGCACTACACGACGTTGATTCGTGTTTAGATGATATAAAGCACGCAACGCTGCGGCGCTTCTCACACCACTTGGACGTTTACGTGTTTTCGACTTCATCACAGGTGCACGACTGGAACACAAGTATCACTGTTTCGGGGTTTTATACCCTTTGCAGGAACGTAGACGTAGTGAAACGAATCGGTGGTAAAAAATTGCCGTTTTAAAGCGACAATTATCAGGAGTTCATTGTTTTAAATCAAAGAGAAGATAGCCATGTGTTTGCGTAGTGGCATCGTGGTAGGCTTCTTGGACAAATCGTGGATTTTCAGGAAATACTTGTCGTGCCATATGTTGAATTTGTGCACGAGCACGGGGATTTTTAAAAACAACAATATAATTTGCGTTTAACGATACATCACGTTGACCGTGGCCCTGATGAAACAGATTCTGCGAAATAAAAATTACACTCAAGTTTTTATGCTACCCTTGTAAAAAGATCGACTATTTGTATTATTTGAAGATTCGCTCATCAAGTCGTCAATAATTATTAATTTCACCCGATTATCATTGGAATAATCCGATGACTGAGGCAAACCTTCACGAAATTCAATATTTTTTCCATATTCAACATAAGATGGTTGCCATTCGGAATAATAGAAAATTATTCGTTCGAAAACTGCATCACACATTTGACCAATGTGACGAATAAATTTTTTTACCAGGAATGTCTTGCCACATCCTGTAGGACCGCAAATCATCGATGTGAAATGATGCTTATATCTTGTATCCATTTTACAAATAAAATCATAAATCAAAGGATCACCTTCTTTTATACATTTTCAAACCTCCCAAGCACACAGACACACACACACACAGTCTGATATTGTAAAAAAACTTGAGAACGAGATTAGCTAAAAAACCACGGTGCGCAACGCGACCAGGCAAATAAACTTATAAACCTGGTTGCCGCGGCCGAGTAGAGCAGCTGATACCTTGGTAGTATTAGCTCAACTCTCATAGTACCAGCTTGCTCCATCGCGCGCCTCTAGCGTCCAGGAAATGAGTTAATATCCTGGACGCTGCACCCGCCCATGTCTCAAATGAGCTTATTAAGAGACATGGCCGCCGCCGCCGCCAACATTCGACCAACTCTCTCTCTCTCTTGTGAATCTTTTGCGGGTACCTGAAATTCCTACAGGTTTCCTAAAAAGTTGGAAAATCTAGCCTACAACTTTCATTTTCAAAGTGAGGGATATTAAAGTAAATAAGGGTTTATATGAAAATGTTTTTTATTGAAATTATCATTTTTTCAAATAAATTCAAGTTTTTATACAAGGGGTGTATGATAGTTCAAAATAAAAATTTGATATATAAACGAAAAATAATGAAATGTGGCCTTAAATCTATTTACAAAATATAATAGATCTCTAATTATTATTGAATTATTATACAACCCTAGGACTAAATATTTAACTAACTACCTATTATCATTATAATTATTATTTAAATAGTCGAGGTCTTTTAAAACCCGGTTTGGTCGACTGTTCGACCTGCTCTCCTTCATGTGCTCTTCGCGCTGCACAAAGGCGTTCGAGGGCTACCCGGGAAATAGGTGTAAATCCCGGGTATGGTGGAATTTGACCTGGTTCCAAAGCGTCGTCATCATCAGATCCGGCATCGTCGTCGTTGGGATTGTCACCCTCAGGTTTATCCACCGCCATAATCAGCTCATCTCCCTTGTGCTCCGTGTAATCTAGAAAATAAAAAATATTAAATATTTAGATACCCATTTTTTTTTAATTTTAATTTTAATTTTTTTTCTACACAGCGGTAATTTGTATACTTACTTATTAGGATTTGCAGATTTTTTGGAACAGTAATGTTCAGAGTAACCACTGGAACATCTACTGGAGGATAGAGGGGCTGTTGTTTTTGTTGCATCTGTAGTGGTTTGAACCTCTGCTCCACATCTCACCACTGCCACAAGAAGTTTGCTGCATCTGTAATTAAAAATGAACGGAGATTAATGCCCATTGATACGCAATTGTAAACACTGGAAAACTATACTAACTTATTTTCAATATTTTCAAAATGTATCATACAGCTCTATGTGTGTGAGAGAGAGATCTATAGTATATGCGTACCGGTTCAACTGTTTTACATTCAGTTAATGTGATGACATCGTGAAATGCTGTGCGTCTAATGGCTCTAAAATTTAATTTGATTGAATCTACTGCTCTATCAATAATCATTTCGCGGATAGTGTTAAAATTAACATATTGAGAATTTTTATAATTGAGTGTGATCCCCTTCACTTTGCATTTTGTTTGGATTTGACTGTTTGGATCAAAAACTTGGTAGGCGTAAAATTTTGGGCATCCGGAAACAAAGGTCATTATGAAGCTCCCCTCACCATACTCTCCTTCTAGCTCGTCAGTCATATGACCCAAGAGACGACCAAGTGGAGGATTATACTCTCCAGGCTCGTTTCGTCGTACATAAATGCAGGAGTCAGTGTCGTAGTACAATACCCTACGACCCAACTGAGACAGGTAGTCGTACAAGATTAAACGAGCCTGGGCTGTTGTATAGGCTGCAATGACGACATTTGAGCTTGGCGAAGATTTACAAGCCTCTGCCGAGTATTTGTATGAAACACAAAGGAGGTCATCGTTGATCGGTGTTATGTCAAACACCTCTGTTAGCGGGCTCAAGAAAAGTCTATTTAGTGCCTCCACACTTTCAATATAAGCTGTCTACATTAAATTTTCACGTTGACCAAACTTCCCCCAAAATGAGTTTAAGCATAGTTTAGCAACCGAGCGAAGTCCAGGATTTTTTGTGATCTTAGTGCGATCTAAATAAACACCCTCGATGGTCGAGGGCTCGTTTAAATACGCAAGTTTACTAGCCTCGTCAATACACTCGGTTGGCCAGCCTGAAGATTCTTGCTTGATTTTTAAAAATCTATGCAATCTGCAAACAATCCACCCTCACGTGTTTCAGGATTATATTGCACGACATTGTATTGCCAGATTTCATAAATATATTTAATTTCATAACCCATTTCTACAGCCTTCTTCAACTCATCAGACACACATACCCCCTCAATTTCACGCAAAGCAGGCTCATGTCTACACTCTTCCTGCTGGAGATTCTCACAACAAGCATTGCAGAGTGAAAACATGAGTTTTTTATGAACTTTAAGGGGAAGTACAGGGTGATAGAGGGATTGAGGCGGTAAAACTCGGCATTTCACAAGACCCACCAAATTGCTTAGATTTTTATAATCCATACCAGTTACATCCCTACATTCATCAACCACGAGAATTTTAGGATGTCCTACAGGAAATTCACCAAATTTTGAAATATAAGAATACAGCGAAGAAATATCAATATATTGAATTATTTCTCCATCCTTTACCTCGTAAAAACAGGTCGCATTTCCTGTACGACCACCATAAAATGCGTCACGAGGGTTCAGAGCGTCATTCAGTTAGACGGGCTGGCCTTTTAAATAATGTCTCACTTGAGGAGAATTTTTTTTCATTCCGTCAAATTTACACTCCCACATTTCTGTGAGAATGTATCCAGCCTGCCTAAGTTTTTCAGACTGTGCACGGGTACGCTCGAAACGTTCGTCTAACGATTCACCACTTTTCATTTGAGTGTCTCGATTGATGTTTTTACACTCGACACACCCATGCCAAAAACAACCGTGAAATTGTGGATATGTCTGCCACCCTGGTCTTCATAGTATCCGTCAACCAGGATACCCTCTGGTGTACGATACTCACGACACCTACCTGCATGCTATATCTCTTTCCCGAACTCTCTCTTGCACCACAATAGCCACTCAATGGCTTTTGTCGATTGGTTATCAGCCCTTCTGTAGCCACCAGGAGGTATAATACCAATAATGTCTGGTGCGAGAAAGTTTTTACGATAGACTCGTGAACAAGCCGATGCTATCGTAACACTCTCGGAAAAGGGGCACACATTAGCACATCTCAGAAAAATTTCTCTGAACGCCATGCATGCCGGACGCAGGATCGCCACATCGTCAATACAATATTCGACAATTTCTTTTCAAAAGTCGAATATATAATAAGAGTCTTTTGCGAGGGTATCATACCACTCGAGAAACTCTTTCCTAGCTTCTACAGACAAAGTGTCTGGTGAGTAAAACTCGGAAGCACGTAGAGGACCCTTGTAGTCGGCGTGATCAGGTGTATTAAAAAGGTGGGGAAACGTACCTTTTTTAATATAATTTAACCCGAAAGCCTTTGGCAATTTGCTCAATGGCATGTGTAAATAATTCAAGCTATCAATAAATTGAGTACGCCTCACCTGCATCGTGATTATATTTTTTGCCATTCGTCACAATGTCGGGGCGAAATCTCGTACCTTTTTTCCACAAGGTACTTCAAAATAAATTGTGAGTCAAAAGCTTTTGCATTGTGGGCAATGCAAATTATTTGACTAAATTTATTTTGCTGCCTTGTGACCAGCTCTACGAATTGCTCGACTGCTGTTTTACCCTCAAAAATATGCTGACAAAAGCCACAATTTTGGCAAATCTCCTTCATATTTTCTTGGGTAATACATTCAGTACAAACCGTTTGAGCAACACAGAGATTTGGCTTATGCACGTTTACGGTAGGATCACCAGGTAATTTATCACACTGCTGAGTTTCAAAATCGTAAAAAACAAAGCTTGTTAGTTTCTTGTTTTTCACGACTTTGTCTAAAACAGGTGCATTAAAACACTGCTGATCAATATTACGCCGACATTTGCACCGATCACAATATTTTTTTCCACATTCGTGGTTTCTGTCGTTCCATAAATTAACGAAACCCGTGCAACCGCTAAAAATTTGCAACGCATTGCAAATAGATGTTTTGGCTAAGAACGATTTCGGGGCGAGATGTTTGTCGAACCAACTCTGACCATGAAAATAACGATTGCACGCGTTGCATTTAATTTCGGGTATTTTCACGTTTTTGGCAATTGTTTGGCATAGGGGTGTCGAGTGGCAAGCAGCGCAGGTATTTGAACATCGGTGTCCCGCGCGATTAACACAACCCTTGTGGCAGGGGATACAGAAACCCGCACTGCTTGCTGCTGAAGTTAAATCTAAATTGGATAAAAATGCCTATCGTTCAATATAATATTTAAATTATGTACAACAGTTTGACCCGATTCGGTAATGAGATTCGAACCGTTGTACAAAGGGGATTTAGTACCT
The DNA here is from genome assembly GCA_932178445.1 of Andricus quercusramuli. Lineage (NCBI taxonomy): Eukaryota > Metazoa > Arthropoda > Insecta > Hymenoptera > Cynipidae > Andricus > Andricus quercusramuli. The sequence goes on from CAKNXH010060275.1 coordinate 329,995, forward strand.
TTTCCAAAGGTTGAAAATTCATAAATTATAACTGCAATCCTATCGGGGATAAGATGTAACTGAAATTTATGGATTTCCTCGATCCCACAATCATTTTCAGGAATTATTACCCCGGCATCGTTTACAAGTTGCCTGGCTAATGATGTCTGAACGGTTGAATTTTTACAACGGACCGACTCCCATTTACGATGTAACGCACCGGAACAAATCGTACCTCGCTCGACGTAAATGCGAGCAGCTACTATGGACCAAGGTAGAAACAAATTGTCCCTACTGTCTATCGTTAGAAGTGACCGCTTCTTTACATCCGCGTGGGTGAGACGAACGTTTCTCCAACCCACACCATGCTCATCCATCACCCAATAAAAATTGATTACAAACGACTGATAAATAATAAAATCCTCGTTACTCTGTATAACACTAAACAATACCCTCCAAAAATCCGCGAACAAATATTGATGAGCAGGTCTAAACGATAAACCCCCACCGCGTTTTCGCAATATTCCACGACTTCACCGACCTGATTATTTTCGGGTTCATTGATTTTAACTTTGAGCTCGACGCTCCGGAGGTTAAATTTGGGATAAAAACGCGAATTTTCTTACAATATGGAAAAAACTCTCTCCCTCACCTTGTTGTTGCTGGTGTTCTTCCTGTTATTCAGCCTCATGCTGCTGATGGTGTTACTGGTTTTGCCCAGCACCAACCTGTGGAGCGATTGGGTCTTGCTACGGCCGCCAAGGTTCCGCTAGATTTTCTGGCTGTACTTCTTCTTCGTCTGAAGAATCTCCATCGTCAGAATTTCCAGCAGCGTGAATGTGACGTAATCGCTCCGCAACAGCGACATCAGCCAACGCAATTAAATTGATGTTTTGAAAGATTTCAAAAAGATTTTAAATATTTTCAAATATTTCGTAGATGTTTCAAAGATTTTAAAACATTTCAAAGATTTCTCTCTAAATTTAAAAAAAAATCACAAAGGTTCAAAATATTTCAATGATTTCATAAATTTTTTTTCAGGATTTTCAAATAAAAATAAAATAAAAAATTCATGAAGATTTCTAATTTTTAAATGACTGCATACAAGTAAAAAGATCAAAACCTTTTTACGATAATACATGTTCCAAATTATCTGTCTAAAAATTAATTAATAATTTGTTTGAATTTAGTGTAAAAAATTTTTTTCTTAATTTTCTTTTTTTGTTGAAAAATTAAGTACATTTTCTTACATTTTACTCCAGAAAATTATTTTTTCACTTTTATCCTTATAAAAGGGTATAAAGAATCAAACATTCTAACGATATTCATGTTTAGAATTATATTTTTAAAAATGAATGAATAATTTGATTGAATTAAGATTGAAAATTTATCTCTTTTATTCTCTTTTTCGTTGAAATATAAAGCAGAATTTTTCGAAAACATTTAAACATTTTTACGATAATGCATGTTCAAAATTGCATGCCTAAAAACGAATGAATATTTTGGTTGAATTTAGCATAAAAAATTTTTTATTTTCTTTTTTGTTGAAAAATTAAGTAAAATTTTTACATATTGTTCATGAAAATTACTCGTTCACACTTATCATTTTAAAAGAGTATGAAGAATAAAACTTTTAAACGATATTCATGTTTAAAATTATATTTTCAAAAATGAATAATTTGATTAAATTAAGGTTAAATGTTTATCTCTTTCATGCTCTCTTTTCGTTGAAATAAAGTAGAATTTTTCAGAAAGATTTAAACATTTTTACGATAATCCATGTTCAAAATTACCTATCTAAGAATAAATGGATAATTTAATTGAATTTAGTATAAAAAATGTAATTCAATTTTCTTTTTCTTCAACATTAAGTACAATTTTTTAGATTTCACTCTTGAACATTATTTGCTTATTCTTATAATTTTAGAAGAGTATGAAGAATAAAGCATTTTTCATTAAATTAAATTAAATTAAATTCTTCATTAAATTCTATTATTTTAAAAACTGAAGAAAGATTGAAACATGTTTGAAGATATTCTTGTACAAAACAAAAGAAAAAAAAATGAAAAAAATTTGTTACATTAAATCCAACCAAGTTATTCATTCATTTTTAAGCAGCTAATTTTGAACATGTATTGTCGTAAAAATGTTTAAATCTTTATATTTTTAAAAATACACTGAAAAGAATGGTCAGTTGTGACAAGAAGCTCTTTATTAGTAGAGATGGTCTTAGATGCGACAACCACTTCGATGGTAAAAGTAACTAACCAGTTTAGTGCGGCAACAAATCGCCGTTAGTAATCCTACGTAGGTTATATTAGTAACGATATTAATTCTAGTCACAACAAATAAAGTAGTCACATTTACCACCAATTTATTTTCCAAGAAATAAAAGTAGTAGCAGTTACATGTTTTTCTCTTTGGCGACATTGGCAGAACTGAAAACTGAGCAGTGCTGCCAACATTCGCATCGAAATATTTTTATCTTAACCTTTTTGTGAATTGTGCAGTAGTGACAAAGAACTCCAATATAAGGCCGACTGATCTTGTTCTTCCTAAAGCTGCTGGCTCACGCAGTTTCTCATCGCACAGGCAATGTCAACAATGCGTGGCCACTCCGCACCATTCATCCAACGACAAATTTAGTGCACGGCTACTGCGAGGCAACCCCCGAAACTGGCCTTGTATGAGTTTTTGTGTTCTTGTTCTCTTATAGAGTTCTTGTGTTTCGGAATTATAGTGATTTTTCATTAACATCCCGACGGGCATGTGGGTGCGTATTTCGACATGACGTTTTATCAGGACCTGCTCTCTATAGCCATACCAGTAATTTCCCAGTAATTTCATAGTTAGAACTATTAATTTAAATAATGAACCCCACTAATTTTAATAGTAAGGACTACTATTTTAAATAGTAAAACTTACTAATTGTAATAGTGACGATTACTACTTTAAGTATTGAGATCAACTAGCTTATTTGGAAGACTAACTAATTTAATAGTAGGACTAATTAAAGTGGTAAGGCTTAATACCTGAAAATAGTATGTACCATCCAAAGTTGTCGCGACAACAAGTAAAGTAGTAAGGACAACTACTACCAATATTGCGAATAAAAGTAGTAGCCCCAACCAGTTAAATAGCAGCGGCATATATCACAAAAACTAAAGTAGTTGGCCCTACTACTTTATTATTTGTCCCAACCAACTATTTTTTTCAGTGTACTAAAAGTAAATGTATAATGTCACTGAATTAAATGTAAAAAAATTTTACTTTATTTTTTATGGCGAAAAAGAAACATACAATTTTTTGAAAGATATTGGAATTGTCTATATAATTTTTTTATGAAATCATTGAAATATTTTAAAACTTTGTGAATTTTTGGAAATCTTTGAAATATTTTTGAAAAAATCATTACTGTAAAATCTTAAAAATATTTGTGAAAACTTTATTTATAACCTTACCTTCCATCTCAACCGAAGATGCGGAGAATATCCCACTACTTGTTGATGGAGCGTACATACGGTCGTACATACGGTCTTCCGCCTCATAGTCCCTCCAACGCATTGGTGGTTCATCCTCATTTACAGGTTCATTGCGATGAACCTCTTCCTTATGCTCTGGACAAGGCTCGCACGCGGGTATTTCTACCCCGTCTTCATATGCAGGGGAGTAACCTGCAGGACTTAGTTGTGAAGCCTCTACGCGAACTATAAAATTTGAAAGACAAAAAAATTTACACTTGTGAAGAAAAGGATCACACACACATACTTAACAATGTTTAATGATCAAACCCAAGTCAACACCTCTTAAACAAATACTGACTAAAGCTGCTCTCAAACGATTGGTCATGATGTCTACAAATTGCATGAAGAGAACCACACAACAGATGATTCTGCCAACTGTTTACGGACTTAATCATATATTTTCCAAGACTATTCTAATTGGACTAGAGGTTCGATCGGATGAAAAATTGCAACGGTCATTAAAATTATGAAAAGTTCAGGCAGTGGAATTACCTTCGACTCGGCAACTTGGACAAATCTCAAACAGCACTTGGATATAACAGAATCGTACTGCTGTGTCGGCAATTCACCTTTATACCTGCAACCCACTGAATAGGGTAAATACACGCTTCTGTTTACGAACGCTCACGGGAACAAGGCCATAATTCTCCGGGAGGGCAAGGAACGCAACGACGAGACTAACAATGGACCGGACCAAGCAGAGATGGAGGCCAAGAAGAAAAAGATATATATCCCCGGAATAGTTCTTCAGAAGTCTAGTTCAAATCTGCATACTTCAAAAGTCAGGTACAAACAAAACTTGAGAAACAATTCGTCGAATTATATTTTGAAATCGTTTTTATGGAACTGACAACCATCCTAATTCCATACATTGTTGGCGAGGTTGAACTTATTTTTTCTACACGTACATAATTAAATGTATTTTGTTGGATATTCAATAAAAACAGATATGGAATTATAATTTAAAAATGTGTATATTTACTACCTGTCACTTAAAAATAGTTTAGGATAATTTTATATTCTACTTAGTGAATTAAATATTATACATACCTTTAAGTAATTATAGCTTTGTTTAACATTTCTTTTCCAACCTAGATAGATAGAAAATAAGGATAATTAATTCTCTCCTTTTTCAAATCGTCCTTTGCTCTTGAATTACCAGGGAGGGGGTGGGGCCCTCTCCCTTTTTCGAGGCGCAACATGTCCATTCGTGAATCATCGCAGGTTCACAAGGGGAGGGGGTGGGCCCCCTCCCATTTTCCATCTTCGATACATTCATTCTATGGGAGGGGTTGGGGCCCCCTCCCTTTTTCCAGGTGAGAATCATCCGCACGATGGAATCATGTGTGACCCCTCCCCTTTTCCAACTCAGAATAACTCATTCAATCAATAAGTATAACCGCCATTTTGTAATTAGGTCACATCCCTAATTAGCGCCATTTTGTAATTAGGTCACACTCATAATTAACGCCATTTTGTAATTAGGGCACGCCTCCTAATGGACGCCATTATGCAATTAAGCCACACCCCTCGGCCAATCAGAAGAGGTCACGCCCCCTTTCCTACCCACGCCCCTCATTTTCGGCTAATCTTTCCTTTTCATTGGCGGCGTGTAATACGAAGTTGATACTTCTGACGGAAAGACTTCTACAATCTCCCACGAGATTTTTTCGAATGTTTCGTAACTTACACTAAAATTAAAAACATAAATTTCAGAATGCGAATTAGATAAAAAAAATTGAAATAGAAAACAATATTACTGGCACTATCTACGATAATTACATTTACTGGTGCAATTATGAAATTGTAATGTGGAAGCATAATTTCGTTCTTTAAAAAATACCCAAATAATACCATAAACGTACTTCTTATCAATATTTGAAACTTGATCAACAATGACATTGGTGATAGTTTCTCTGACACGATCGGTCATTCCTTCTCGGATATTGTATCCATTTTTTACAGCTATGCCCTTTAGTTGCTCACAATCTGCGTGATATGAGGCACTGTGTGTTTAAGAGTCTTCCATCATCCACCAGACGTTCTTGTGCATTATCTTTAGTGGCATTCACATTTAAATTTTCTCGTGGAATCTCTGGACCCACGTGTTGATCAGAGTTTTCCAGACGTTGTTTCCACTCACTTCACTTGGGTGAAAAAACAGCCCTGATCACAATCGATGGGATTAACTCAGAAATGAGGTTTTCGTTCAAATTACGAAGTGAGTAGTAGGGCTAGGCGGCTACGAGCTCAACTTCCGAGAGATGGCGCCACCGTCGATAGTTACTGACACCAAGAGATGGCGCCACCGACTAAGGGAGGGTTCTGTTCCGTGCTAAGTTACAGACACCAACAGATGGCGCCATCGACTAAGGGAGGGTTCTGTTCCGTGCTAAGTTACCAACAGATAGCGCCACTGGCAAAGGTAGGGTTCATTTCTCGTGCTAAGTTACCTGCAGTCGGTCAGAAGTGAGGTTGGTAACGGTTATTTCAACGAAATTAACATTATAAGGTTCTGTTCTGTGCTATGTGATCATGGATCGGTAAAACAGTTTCTTACCATCAGTCGGTAAAACAGGTAAGTCGGTAACTTTCTATATTATCATTTCACCATCAGTCGGTAAGGTAGGGATATGCATTACCATCAGTCGGTAAAACAGGGAGGCCGGTAAGTTTTTATATTATCATTTCACCATCAGTCGGTAAGGTAGGGATATGCATTACCATCAGTCGGTAAAACAGGGAGGCCGGTTACTTTTTATATTATCATTTTACCATAGGCCAGTAAGGTAGGTATCTGCATTATCATCAGTCGGTAGAACAGGGAGGTCGGTAACTTTTTATATTATCATGTCATCATCAGTCATTAAGGTAGGGAGTCACGTTACCATCAGTTGGTAAAACAGGGAGGTCGGTAACTTTTTACCTTATCAATTTAACATAGGTCAGCACTAATATCAATGTATCAACAGTCGGTAATGGGTTTATCGGCCGTTGAATTGATTCTCAGTCTGCCCGTACCTTACCGACACACTGTGTGTCGCCCTCAGTGCGTCTTGCGCACGCTGGTATTCCCTCCACGTCCACGTGTGTTCCTGTGTTTTTACAAGTGTCATGCGTCTACCTTATATAGAAAAGATGTTTCATCTTGGTTTTTAACGTTTTATACGGGGTGTCCCAGTACTCAAAAAACATATTTGTATTTTTGGATTCTAACAAGAAAATGGCGTCGGAATTAATTATAAAAAAATTGTTCTAAAGTTAATAATTACCGAGTTATTAACAATTAAAGATTAGCCAATCAGAAGCACGCGTTAGAAGGTCGACAGTCCATGTGCCATCGACAGGAGTGTGTGCATAAGCAAGTTCATTTCGTATAATTTCTCCTCGGATCGCTTTTGCAGTAGGTTGTGACTCTGGTGCAACTTCACACGTCAACGAGATACAAAAATGGAAAAAGATATTTTCCAAAATCAGCAAAATTCGACAACATTCTTATGAATTCTGTAAATTCCCTTGAAATTTGTAGAATTTTCGAGTACTCAGTGGAATTCTCGTAAATTCTCTTGAGTTTAGCAGAATTGTCTTAGAAACAGCTAAATTCTCTCTAACTTTGTAAAATTCTTTTGATTTTAGCAGAATTGTTTTGAATTCAGCGAAATTCTCTTGAATCTCCTTGCATTTATCATAATCCTCTGGAAACCTGTAAAAATATCTCGTTAATTCAGAAGAATTCTCTTCAATTATGTAGAATTCGACATGCCAACAGCACGTAGTTAGTAGTATTCCCGGACGGTCACCCATCCAAGTACTAACCGCGCCCAACACTGCTCAACTTCAGTGATCTAACGAGAACTGGTTTTTTCAGCGTGGTATGGCCGTTGGTTGATTTCGTAAAATAAATGTAAAGTGTTTGGGAAACACACAAAAATAGGCCAAAATTCTGATATGATTATGTTTATGGTGAGCGCGATATATCTTCACTATTTTTCTTCATAGTAAATATTAAATTTAAGCAAAATAACCCATCGCACATTTTAAATGGAGTATGAAAGAATATGCGAGAATTGAAGCTGGTCAAAATAATCGATTGGCCCTTCGTAGCAAGCAGTTTCTTGCTTGGGGTCACAGGGGGCCTGTGTGCCCTGCTTTATGCCCTATGTGCTAGCTATGTTACATCCAGATAGGTGTAAGGACATCATCAGAGGGATTTCACTGGAATGAACAATCATTTAATTGTGACTCTGGCGGATCGTATTTTTCATTGGAACTTTATCGACACTTCTTGTGAGCTTCACGAAAGAAATGGGAAGGACGAATGAATTCGAAATAAATAAAAGCTTATTCTAATGGATTCAAAGGTATTAAAAAATTCTTAAGTGAGTTCAAAACTGCTCAAAAATTTTATAAGGAATTTTACAGAATTCAAGAGAATTTCACAGAATTCTAGGTAATTCAAGAGAAATATACAAAACAATTGTAGATGCAGTAGATCCAAAACTGTTTTTCCTTTCTTCGACCGTTTTAATTTTCAAGAAGTATTTCAGCTGATTTCAGCAAATATGTTTAAAGTCAAATATGTTATTAGTCAGTTTTGTATCGTCCGTCTGTAAACATCCTTTCAATTATGTGATACTTTCAAAAATTATTGGAGCCTCTCCAATATTTTTGAGGCTTCAATTAGAAGAAATTTTTATTCTTTTTATTCTTTTTGAACATTTTTTAATTACGATTTTGTTATATAAAATATTACATTACTCTATGACTCAGATATGTGTATCGACTCTTGAAAAAGACCCACAGTGTTGGTCGAAACGTTGAGAATTTCTAAAGAAATAAATGTTTTATACATGTTATTTCGGATGATTTTATTTTTTGACTTTATAATTGACCGTAAGACCGAACATATTTGCTGAAATCAGCTGAAATACATCTTGTAATTCAAGAGAATACTACAGAAGTCAAACGACTTTTACAGAATGCAAGATAATTCCACAGAGTTGAAGAGAATTCTGCTAAACTGAAAAGAATTCTACTGAATTCAAGAAAATTCTACATTTTTCAAGTCAATTGTACGGAATTAAAGATAATTCTGCCAAATTCGTGAAAATTCGAATAGATGCAAGAGAATTCGGCATAATTCAAGAGAATTTGGCTGATTTGAAGAAAATTCTACTATTTAAGAGAATTCTGCCGAACGTAAGAGAATTCTGCTAAATTGAAGAGAATTCTGCAGAACTTAAAAGAATGTAGCTGATTTCAAGATAATTTCGCTAATTTAGGAAAATTCTACTGAATTCAAGAGAATTTCGCTGATTTCAAGACAATTTTACTAAATTCAAGAGAATTCTGTTAAACCTAAGAGAATTCTACTGAGTTGAGAATTTTATATGACCGAAAAGAATTCTACTGAATTCAAAAGAATGATACAGAATCCAAGAGAATTCCATTAAATTTTAAAGAATTCTGCTGAAATCAAAAGAATTCTACAGAATTCAAGAATTTTTTACGGAAATTAAGATAATTTAACGGAAATCAAGAAAGCTTTACTCATTTCAAGAGAATTCTATAGATTGCTCGAGAATTCTGTCGATCTCGAAAGAATTGTACTGAATTCAAAAGAATTCTGCCAGACGTAAGAAAATTCTACTGATTTCAAAGGAATTTGGCAGATTTCAAGAGAATTATACAGATTTTGAGAAAATGCATAAAGAGAATTCTACTGTATTCATGAGTTATTTACAGAATTCCAGAGAATTAAAAAAATGTCATGAGATCTGTAAAGACACTCCATATAAATAGTATTCAGTAAAATACAGGTACAATACTTAAACGAATTTTGTATTCTTCATTGAAAAATTACTAATTGAAAACGCTTTGTGAAGATTAGAAATAATTTTAGAGTATATTTTTTGCTCACAATATTTTATTATATTTTATATATTTTCATATTATTCTCAAAAAACCAAACTTTTGGTGAAGGTGCTGCCAGCCAGTACTTCCACTGAAGCAAATTTCAGAAATTAAACATATAACCAAACCAGAATTATGGGCTTTTTTGCGCTTTTCAAAATTATAAAAATCAATTTTCTTCAACCAACGCATACAATGAATTATGAGCTCAGCATAAATATAATTATATCAGAATTTTGGTCTATTCTTGTGTTTTTCAAAAACCTTCACATTTATTTTACGAAATAAAAAAAAACCTGAGGGAGTAGGTTGAAAAAAACGTATATCATAGCTCTAAACTACTTTATAGCTTACTAAAAACTTTTTCGGGACTTACAAACACAACCAAAAAAATCTTAAACTAAAAATAGACACCATAGAAATCTACAATAGCATTAGACAGCCCCAACAAACCACACCCAGTACATTTAACGAACCCCATCTCAGCTGCCTTCAAGTTAAACTGTCAAAAAATTCAAAATTTAAAATAATCACCCCACACACTTCCCCAAAACTCAGGCTGATATCCCCATCTCTACAATATTACTACACAGATAGAAAAAACTACCCCTACTACATTTAACGAATCGCGCCTCAGTTGGCTTCAACAGAAGCAGTCAAAAAAATTTCAAATTAAAAATAGTCACCTAAGAGACCTTTGGTACATTTAGCGAACCCAGTCGTAATTAAATTTGGCTAAAGTAGCCAAAAAACTGTTTAATTATAAATAATCACCCTACACACTTTCCCAAGACTTTTTTTAGGTATATCCATCCCTACTATAATATTTAGCAACTAAAAAAAAACGACTTCTAGTATATTTAACAAACCCCGTCTTAGTTACCTTCAACTCCCCTATACAAAAGGACCATTTGAACCGGATTGATATTCTATCAGTATCAGTTTGGTTCAGTAAGTTTCAATCCGGCTGCCAAATTGAAAAAAATTGCCGATTAGAGCATCTATTCGGTTCAATCTGGACATCACTCACATGTATTCTAATCGGATTTCCGAGTTCAATTTGAATCAGTTTCAGTTCGGATTTTCCGTAACTGTCATCATTTCGGATTTCCGAGTTCATTTTCAATTGGTTTCAGTTCGGATTTCCAAACTGAACATTTTAAATTTTGAACTAAGTTCACAAGTCAATCCGGTTCAATGTGGTCATTACCAACTATAATCTAATCGGATTTCCGAATTCACCTTAAAGTAGTTTCAGTTCGGATTTTCCGTAACTGTCATCATTTCGGATTTCCGAGTTCATTTTGAATTGGTCTCAGTTCGGATTTCCAAACTGAACATTTTAAATTTTGAACTAAGTTCACAAGTCAATCCGGTTGAATGTGGATATTGTTAACTGTAATCTAATCGGATTTCCGAGTTCGTTTTGAATTGGTCTCATTTCGGATTTCCAAACTGAACATTTTAAATTGTGAACTAAGTTCCCAAGTCAATTCGGTTCAATGTGGTCATTACCAACTATAATCTAATCGGATTTCCGAATTCATTTTAAACTAGTTTCAGGTCGGATTTTCCATAACTGTCATCATTTCGGATTTCCGAGTTCATTCTGAATTGGACTCAGTTCGGATTTCCAAACTGAACATTTTAAATTTTGAACTAAGTTCACAAGTCAATCCGGTTCAATGTGTACATTATTAACTGTAATTTAATCGGATTTACGAATTCATCTTCAATTAGTTTCAGTTCGGAATTCCAAACTGAACATTTTAAATTGTGAGCTAAGTTCCCAAGTCAATCCGGTTCAATGTG
>CAKNXH010060275.1:350761-361165 GCA_932178445.1 Andricus quercusramuli
CGAACTAAGCCAAATACATATAAAAATAAAATCAATGAGTTTTAGTTCGATGTAACCGTGACAATAACAGAACTGAACCGGATTGATTTTTTTTCAATCCGGTTCAAATGGTCCTTTTGTATAGGGTCAAGCAGCCAAAAAATTTCAAATTGAAAATAGTAACCATGCGGTTACTATTTATATAGTAACTATGCGGTTACACTTTCCCAAGATCCTTTTTGATATCTTCTTTCCTCAAATAATATTAGACAGCCCAAAAAACCACCCCAAGTACATTTAACAATCGCCGTCTAAGTTGCATCTAACTAAAGCAGCAAAAATAATTCCAAACTAAAAATTGTTACTTCAGACACCTTTCCATGGCTCTAGCAGATACCTTAGTTCCTACAATAATATCATGCAGCGCCAAAAAGCACCCCTAGTACTTTCATCGAATCCCGTCTGAGCTTCCTTCAACTTAAACTGCTAAAAAATGATAAATTTAAACTGTTCACCCCACACACTAAGCCTAATGAATTCAAAATAAATCAAAGCTTATTCTAATGAATTTAGAAGTTTTTTAAAATTTGTACTGAGTGCAAAAGTGTTCAAGGGAATTTTACAGAAATTAAGAGGATTTTCCAGAATTCAAGATAATTCTACAGAATACAAGAGTCTTTCACAGAATTTAAGATAATTTTATGGAAATCAAGAGAGAATTCTACTCAATTCAAGATAATTTTACAGATTGCATGAGAATTCTGTTGAACGCAAGAGAATTCTACTAAATTCAAGAGAATTCGGCCAAACGTAAGAGAATTCTACTGAATTGATCAGAATTCTACTGAATTGATGAGAATTCTACGGTCTTCAAGAGAATTATACAGATTTTGAGAGAATGCATAAATAAAGAGAATTCTACGGTATTCATGAGATATTTATACAGAATTCCGAAGATCTATGATTAATTCAAGGGAATTCTGCCTAACTCTAGAGAATTCTTTTAAAGTCGAAAGAATTTTGCTTTTTTCAGAATATTCTGCTGAATTTGAAAGAAAACAGGATAATTTGACGAAACTCAAGAGAATTTCTACCAAACATAGGAGAACTCTACTGAATTTAAAAGAATTATACACAATTCAAGAGAATTCTACATAACTGAAGAGAATTCTTCTGAATTAACGAGATATTTTTACAGGTTTCCAGAAGATTATGATAAATGCAAGGAGATTCAAGAGAATTTCGCTGAATTCAAAACAATTCTGCTAAAATCAAAAGAATTTTACAAAGTTAGAGAGAATTTAGCTTTTTCTAAGACAATTCTGCTAAACTCAAGAGAATTCACGAGAATTCCACTGAGTACTCGAAAATTCTACAAATTTCAAGGGAATTTACAGAATTCATGAGAATGTTGTCGAATTTTGCTGATTTTGGAAAATATCTTTTTCCATTTTTGTATCTCGTTGACGTGTGAAGTTGCACCAGAGTCACAACCTACTGCAAAAGCGATCCGAGGAGAAATTATACGAAATGAACTTGCTTATGCACACACTCCTGTCGATGGCACATGGACTGTCGACCTTCTAACGCGTGCTTCTGATTGGCTAATCTTTAATTGTTAATAACTCGGTAATTATTAACTTTAGAACAATTTTTTTATAATTATTTTCGACGCCATTTTTTTGACAGAATCCAAAAATACAAATATGTTTTTTGAGTACTGGGACACCCTGTATAGACTATATTTGCTCTTTACATTAAGCTGTTCGCATAGGAATTTAAGACATGAATGACCACACTCAAATGTATTATAGTCTTGATACCTATCATGATTATATTTTATAAAGCTACCAACACCTAGATAATTGACAAGTTCAGAAGGTGGTTTAAGGTTACCAAAACTGTCAAAGTATAATGTTTCATAACCATTCTTTTTGAATGCTACCCAATATGTACCTGGACCATCTTTATCGTCAAGGTTAACTATGGCCTACTCCTTTCGCCGAGGTCCTCTAGCAGGTAATTCATTTCGCATAAAGACTCCTCGAAAATATGGAATCTTTAGAGTCTTAGCATAATTGAGTAGATCAAAATCAGTTAATGCACGATGTGGTAGCTTCACTGTAAGTTTTTTTTCTTGAATAAACGTTTTTTAGATGCACGTTTTTTAGCTTTAGTACCACGGCCTTGAGGACATGGTTTAATATGAAGACCCAGTCCTTGTCTATAGGGTTTCAAGTGTAGCCCTTTTCCAAGAGCTATTTCCTTCATCGTCTTATTATGACGCGCAGTCTCTTGAAGTTGTTGTTTAGCTGCATTGGAATCATTTACAGCTTTTGCAACACCAGCTGCTCCACCAGCAAGTGCTCCAAGTGCACTGAGTCCTGCGAATATTGGAATCAGTGGTAAAATACCACCAACTTTTGAGGGTATAGGTAGAATACGAGGTGCTCTCACTTCACTTCTACCACCAGCTCTTTTAATAGCTTTTCGAGCAGCCTCCACGGCAGTTTTAATGACAACTTGAGCATCATTACTAGGAGACATGGAATGTTTAGCAGCATCCACAATTTTTCTCAAAGCTATTCGTTTCTTAGAAACCTTTTTACTCTTCCTCTTATTCTTCCTTAACCCCATACCGAGTTTTGATTTAACTTTCATGATATTGGTTATAGCTAGTGCAGCTGCTTTTTCACAAATATTAGAGTTTTGAGAAACAACACGTTGCCACGCTTTGTCAGCTAGTATCCTATCTGCAACGTTTCTCGCTTCAATATTCTGTCGATTCTTCGAATAAGCAATATCGAGCTCCTTACAAGCAGCGTCCAGTGGGTTTATACCTAGATCACCTCGTTCTAAACGTATAGCTAACTTAGTACCAAGTCCACAGTACTGTTATCCTGGTAAATGTAATTCGAAGGGTAATTTGTTAATAATAGTATTAATCAAACCTCGACCTCGACGTTTCTTGCTGTGTACAAGCATTCCTCACTCTATGAAGATCAGTTTGCGACTGACTAGAAGTCTGTGTAAGCGCTGTATTTATAGCTTTCTCATGTACCGAGCTCCTCGTCCTCCTGATTATCATCATCATTACCCTCCTTCTCCTCATTATCCTCTTCCTCATCCTCCTCATTATCATCATTACCCTCCTCCTCTCCATACTCATCCTTCTTCTATAAATAAGACTCGTTTATTGTGACTAGGTCAGTATAGTCTGAGACACCAACGCATCAACATGTTTCAAAAGGAATGAGGTATGCTGAGTCAAATAGCAAAAGCTAGTGATGAAATTCGACGTAAACATCGTACGTTCAGGTTGGGTGAAGAAGCTACCGAAAGTATTTTGAGAGAGACTTTTGAACCTATAGTGACACCACTTCAAAAGCTAGTAGACAAATCAGATAAATCGATCAAACAAAATAAATTAATGGAAAATAACATTGAAAAAGCTGAAAACGAAAATGAAGACGAAGAAGAAAATGGAGAAGAAAATGATAATCTTTCTTTCATGACTGCTGATGGTGATAGTGATGATGGTGATCAGGAGCATGATGAAACAATGATTGAAGAAAATGTTGAACCTATTGATAATCGTGACAAGTTGACAAATAAATTTATTGGACTATTAAATAAAAATAGGAAAAAATATTTGGATATGGTTTCTGGTGTACGAAAACTTAGTGATGGTACACTCATGATTGGTAATACACCTATTAGCTTTGGTGGCGAATATATCAAGGTTGGTGAAAGACTTTATATGAAAACCACTGGTTTATTGGAACTTTTATTCAAGCAAAACCCTGATAAAATTTATATAAGCCCTGATGATCTAAAGAACTATGAAGAAATTCTCATAGCTACAAATGCACACAAGAAGAATTATAGTCCTAATTTACCTATCCGCTCAAACAATACTGCAGAATATAAAAATTTTATAGTAAAACTTTTTCCACATAAACGATTATCAACAACTGGAAGTTCATTAAAGCAGAAAAAACGATTAAGGAGTTTACCACCTAACCTCATGATGGTATGGAAAGACTCAATATCAGACTACGTTTATTGGGATGATCCAAATGAGCTAGTCGATCGTCTTCGTTTACTGTTGGCATCACAAGCAGCAGGCAATCTAAGTCACAGTAACGAAATAGTTTCCATCATTGAAGAATTGCGGGAGGCTCAAATCATATATTAAGAGAGTTCAGATGAACATAACGTCAGTATTGAAATGAGCATTGACTTGTTCGGACATAATTGTCAGTTAACCTCTGCATAGTCTTAAAATGGCTTCTACTTGTCAAAATTGTTCAATAGTTTTTTCACTAGTAGATAACTTGAAGAGACATCAGATGTGCTCATGCAAGAAAGCACATAATCTCTCTTCCCGCATGAATAGCTATGATCAATCTGAAAGCTATGAATTTGTTCCCCTCAAATTGTCTCATGATATTCCGAAAATGATTCAAAGTGATATCAAGAACAATGACAAAACTAATGATAGTAATAGTTCAGTTATTGCAGAGCTGCGTAAAGTCCTAAAGCAAAAGTGTGCTGCTCTCAAAGGAAATTTAATATTTAAGTTTTGAGACTCTCAATGAAGATGCTTCAAGCAAAAAATTGGAGCACAATGTAAAAGTTATGAAGACAGATGATGAGCATATGGATCAACATGCGGCGAAAGACAAGAAGGAGGATGTTACTGTAAAGCATGAGATAGATAGTGAAGAGAGTAAAGAATACAATCTAAATTATGAGAAAATTGATGAAGAGGAGATAGATGAACAAGAGATGAAAGCGATAGATGCTGAGGAGGATGAGGATAATGATGATAATGAGGAGGAGGAGGGTAATGATGATGATGATAATGAGGAGGAGGAGGAGGAGGAGGAGGAGGAGGGTAATGATGATGATAATGATGAGGAGGATAATGATGATGATAATGAGGAGGGTGATGATGATGATGATAATGTGGATGAGGATGAGGAGGAGCTATCCTATCTTGAACGTTGTATATTGCTTCATACGGATCCAAACGATCTTGTGCATGAGCTGCAATTTTGTATTAACAGTGGCCATTCACTACAAAGCCTTGTGTGTCAAGCAATTATTAAGAAATTGCGTAAAAAACATGTAATATATTAGTGAATACTTTTATAAATCTAGGTCAAGATTTTTTTTTTATAATAAATGTGATCTATTAAAACCAGTTTAAGATTATTGTTGAATAAAAATTTAAATTAAGCGAATAAAACTATGTGTATTTATTTCTTATTCCCTATCCTGGTAGAATAAGTCAATAAAATAATTAGTTTATTATTTAATTGGTTAATTATTTTTATTTAAAATTGATTTTTTTCTTAGTTCAATTATTTTTTACCTGAATTAATTACTTTTGTTTTCGTTAAATTATTTTCAACTTAATTTAATTAGTTTTATCTTGGTTTGATTAGCTTTAGCTTAATTTAATTATTTGTATCTTAGGTTCATTAGTTATAAGTTTTAAGTAACCCTAATTAGTAACTTCCGATTATGGTAGAAACTTCAACTGCGCATGTGCAAATGACCATGCACTGAGCGATAAGACTGATGCGTGAACCACAGGCTTTGCCAGTTACGCATAATTCTCGAGTTTTCAATATATAATACGTTAAAAACCGAGTTGAAACATCTTTTCTATATAAGGTAGATGCATGACACTTGTAAAAACACAGGAACACACGTGGACGTGGAGGGAATACCAGCGCGCGCAAGACGCACTGGGGGCGACACACAGTGTGTCGGCAAGGTACGGGCAGACTGACAATCAATTCAACGGCCGATAAACCCATTACCAACTGTTGATACATTGATATTAGTGCTGACAGGAAGTACTGAGTGACGTCATCAGTTATTTACACCGATTAGTTATTACACCTCCCTGTTTTACCGACTGATGGTAATGAATATCCCTACCTTACCGACTGATGGTGAAATGATAATATAAAAAGTTACCGACCTCCCTGTTTTACCGACTGACGTTAATGCAGATCCCTACCTTACCGACCGATGGGAAGATGATAATATAAAAAGTTACCGACTTACCTGTTTTACCGACTGATGGTAACAAACTGTTTTACCGATCCATGATCACTTAGCACATAACAGAACCTTATAATGTTAACTCAGCTGAAATCACCGTTACCAACCTCACTTTTGACCGACTGCAGGTAACTTAGCACGGTAAATGAACCCACCCTTCGCCAGGGGCGCCATCTGTTGGTAACTTAGCACGGAACAGAACCCTCCCTTAGTCGTTGGCGCCATCTGTTGGTGTCTGTAACTTAGCATGGAACAGAACCCTCCCTTAGTCGGTGGCGCCATCTGTTGGTGTCGGTAACTAGCGAAGGTGGCGCCATCTCTCGGAATTTGAGCTCGTAGCCACCTAGCCCTACTACTGAAGTGCTTCCTTTGCGATGGAATGTTCTATGTCAAATATGGAACAAACAATTATTTCCAAGATGTAAAGTATATGTAGGGCAGGCCACGGACTCACTAGAGAAATTTCAAATAGTAGCAACAGTAGCATGAATCTTGCATTAGAGTAGGAAAATAGTCCCATACAGTTTTTTTATATTACATCCAAAAAAAAGATTTTTGAGTCAAAAAGGAAACAAAATTTTGATCAAATTATTGAATTTTCTACATAACAGTTGAATTTTCATCTAAAAAAGATGAATTTTGAATGAAAAATAGAATAGTTAAACTTTCTACACAAAAAACTAATTTTCAAACGAAAAATGTAACAGTGTGATATATCTAAAAAAAAAGTTTTGATTTAAAATCAAAACAGTTGTATACTCAAACAAAACAGATTAATTTTCAAGCAAACAGTTTTATTTTCATCCAAAAAAGATTCAATGTCTGCCCAAAGATTTAAATTTTCATCCAAAAGTGATTTCTGAGTAGAAACGGAAAAAAATTCAACAAAATTGTTGAATTTTCCACATAACTTTTTAATTTTCAACCAGTAGTTTAATTTTCATCTAAAAAAACCATCTCGAACCCAAAATGGAGTAATTACATTTTCAAACAAAAAAGTTAATTTTCAACGACAATTGTATAAGATTAATAATTCTACTGAAAAAGTTTTAATTTCAAATCAAAATCAGTTGATTTAAACATAAAATACGAATTTTTAAGCAAGTAGTTGAATCCTCATACAAAACAGTTTAATTTTCAAGCAAACAGTTTGATTTTTAATCAAAAAATTTAATGTCTGCCCACAAATTTGAACTTTCTACCAAAAGAGATTTTTGAGCCAAAAAGGAAAAAACTTTCAACAAAATTGTTGAATTTTCCATATAGCTTTTGAATTTTTAACCAATAATTTAATTTTCATCTTTAAAAAAACCATTTCAAACCCAAAATGGATTAATAACATTTTAAATCAAAAAAATTAATTTTCAACGAAAATTGTATAAGTTTGATAATACTACTAAAGAAGTTTTAATTTCAAATCAAAATGAGTTCAATTCAATCATCAAATACGAATTTTTAAGCAAGTAGTTGAATCCTCATACAAAACAGATTAATTTTTAAGCAAACAGTTTCATTTTTAACCAAAAAATGTAATAATAAACGGTGTTTCATGTTTTCAGCTTTCTGGTCAGTATTTTCTTTATTTCTAAACTTCAGACGTTTCGCCCGTCGACGTAGGGCCTCATCAGTTATAATTAATTGAACATCTAGAATGTTACATGCTTTTTAGTCATAAATATATCGTAGTTATATAAATTTTCGTTGAGAATCTTACCAGGATTGACGAATGAGGAGAGCCCCCATTTTTATTCATTTTTCTTAATGATTATTTGTCAAGTTTTTTAAAGTTTTTCTTTCAAAGTTTTTTTCCAAGAGATAATTGTGATTGATTTTAGAATATAATTATTTCCACCCATGACTAGGTATTTGTATAATTTTATTAATTAGCATACTTTTTGTGGGCCAACACTTTTATACATAACCTAAGCCATGGGTGCAATGAACATTTTCAATATATTCGGTAAGGATCCTTACCTCGAGGTATGCTAATTACGAGTTCTGCTAAGTAAGGATTTAATTCTTGCGTAGAATAGTTGGATTTAAATTGTGTTGTGCATCTAGTTGTATGACGTCGTTACATATAGTGAGAATATGGCGACATGGATTCTAATTATTATAATGAATATAATGAGATAATAATGACATAATAATTCAGTAGAATCTTATTTAAATGTTATTCGTAGCTTTAATTACATTCATATAAATGTGACTCAGATTCTGAATGTCAATTCTTTTGTTGACGGGATTTGGATTTTTTATAATGTGAAACATTTCCTTAAAGGTTCGTTTCCAATAATTTTTTTCTGTACTTGGAATTTTGGCATTTTTTAAATCAAATTGATGGTCATATGAATGTGAATGTTCGACAAAGGCCGTTTTATTGTTATCTTTCTTACAGTTGTAAGCATGTTCTTTCATTCTGGTACCTAAAGGTCTTTCGGACTGTCCTATATAAAAACTTCTGCATCCTTTACAGCTTACACAGTAAACCGAATGTGTTTTTTGTTCTTTTTCAGCAGGGTCTTTTATGTTTCGGAAACAGCCAAAGGGGTATTTTTCTGAACGGAAAACAACATTTAGATCTTCGTTTCTTAAGATATATTTAATCCTAAATTCAAGCTGTTCAATATAAGGCAATACAATAATTTCATTTGTTTCTATATTTTTTATTGTTAAGTTTTTATTTTGGCTAGATTTTAAATGCTCGATTCTTTTTTCAATAAATGTATTGCTCAATTCTTTTGGAAAATCATGTTGTAAAAGTGTGTTTGTAATTAAAGTTAAATTACTTGCTTCGTATTTTTCTTCGGAAAGTAAAATTTCTCTATCAACTAAATTATTGATCACGCTTATTTTGAATTTCATTGGGGCATATGAATTAAAATTCATTTATCTTCCGGACCATTTCGGTTTCCTGTACCAGTTGGTTTCAAATCTCTCTCCCTTTCTTTTTATTGTGATATCAAGGAAATTGATACTATTGTCTGTCTCTTTTTCTATCGTGAAGTTTAAACGAGGGTTGTATTTGTTAAACCTTTCCTGTAAATCATCAATCTTACTCTCGGGTCCGCAAACAAGTATATCATCTACGTATCGATAGTAAAATATGAGATTATAAGGGAGGTTAGCAAGAATATCATCCTTTAAGGTCTCCATTACTAGGTCAGAGACTGCGGCGGAGATTGGAGAACCCATAGGTACACCATAAGTTTGACAATAGTAGGTCCCATTAAAAACACAATACGCGTTTCTTAAGCAAAATTCGAGTAATTCAATAAATGTATCTTTCGAAAGGTTGGTATGTTCTTTAATTAGGTTCCATTTTAATTTTATAATGGCAATAACTAAATTATGAGGTATATTTGTGGAATGGAAGCTTCTAATGTGTCCCCTAAGGGTTTACATTTTTCTTGTATCTCTTCCCTATTCCTTTTCACATCCACCTCACACTTACTCGGTGGTGGGAGGGGGACCTACAGTTTAAGGTGGGTTCCGAACCACCAAGAGCAACAGCCTTAAGTACTTAGAGAACCTTTTTCTCTAGAGGTACCGGTCCCACGACTCTCCGGAGATGAACAACTCCCTTGCTAGGGAAGTGTCCACCGCATAGGCCACCCAGGCTGTTCCAGAGCGCGAGGCGGGAATCGAACCCGCAAGCCGACGGAGTGGGTCCAAAGCCTACGCCTTAACCCCCACGACCATCGCCCCACTGAGGTATATTTGTGTATAGTGAAATAACATCGAGTGAAAAAAGTCTGTTATTGTTAGAAACGTTATTAATTGATTTAATCTTTTGTATAAGATGGAAGCTGTTTTTGACATTAGTGTTAGACTTGCCAAGGATTTTCTTTATTGGGATACTTGAATATTTTGATAGGTTATATAATGGAGAGTTGAGAAAAGAAGCGACAGGAAAGTATACTAATTAATAAAATTATACAAATACCTAGCCATGGGTGGAAATAATTATATTCTAAAATCAATCACAACTATCTCTTGGAAAAAAACTTTGAAAGAAAAACTTTTAAAAACTTGACAAATAATCATTAAATATATAGAATTCCTGAGAAAAAAACAAGAATTCAACGATCAAATTTGGACAAACACCAAAAAATGCTCCTATTGCAATTCCTAAAAAACAAAATAAAAAAATTTGTTTCTTTGGATAAAAGTAAAAAAGAGGAAAGAAAAATGAGAAGGCAACCAACCAAATCCCCTTCCTTCTCTTTTTTATTTCTTTCGTCGTTTTTATTTTTATTATTATCAAATCACAATAAAAATCATGCAAATGTACATTACCAACGTATCGGTGCTCACACAGCACCCTTAT
The DNA here is from genome assembly GCA_932178445.1 of Andricus quercusramuli. Lineage (NCBI taxonomy): Eukaryota > Metazoa > Arthropoda > Insecta > Hymenoptera > Cynipidae > Andricus > Andricus quercusramuli. The sequence goes on from CAKNXH010060275.1 coordinate 361,152, forward strand.
CAAGGCAAGAAAAA
>CAKNXH010060277.1:0-18164 GCA_932178445.1 Andricus quercusramuli
AAATTATTCATGATAAAGTGGATTTCTTTTTCGATCTTAATTTCAAATTATTAAATAGAGACACTAAACAAATGATTCGTTCTAATCTACAGGGTTTTGACTTATGAAAGTTCTCTTTTAATTGAGTCAATGTTATTTTAACTCAATTTCTTGAAAGAAATCTTTTTATTATAAAAGTCTTTGTAAGGAAAAATGCATTAAATAGTACAATTTTAGACATAGATAAAACATTTTTGGATTACTACTTTCTCCTATTCCTGGAATTTGTAATAGTCTAAACAGATTGGTTTGAATCACCCAAAAAAAATATATATATATATCAGGTTTTCAATATACACTACCGACAAGGAATTATGAGACTACCAGTTTCTGTTAATTACATATAAGACAAAAGACATAGAATTACTGTATCTAATGATACTAAGATGAAGTATTTTTGATCATTTCTTTAGTAATATTGCAAAGGAAGTCTAAATAAAAACATGATCTTGGGCTTATTTTAAACTTTTCAAGGTAAATTTACATATAATTTAATCGACCTTTTGACAAGACTATGTTGATTTCTCTTTAAATTATGCCAAGATCTGAACTTATAACAAATAAGTCGCAATAATTTTCAAACGTTTCTCTGATCTTGTTTTAAATTTTTATTTGAAAGTAATAAATATCTAATTTTTTTAAAATACACGATGTTTTGGTATTTCATTTCAAGTTATTTTCTCTCAAACTTATCCTAAACTGATCCTCTTGGTAATTCCGATCCAGGAAAACTAGCTAATAAAAAAATGTTTCACGCAAATTTGAAAGAATACAGTAGGCTCTCACAGAGCGCCTTTTCTCGCAAAGTACCTCTCCCTTCAATTACTTGTAAATATGGTAGGCGCCTTGAGCGTGGCATTAGATGCGCATGCGCGAAACGATATTCAAATAATCCGCCAATGCGTCTCAGAGATATTTTTTGCCAAGCCTTAGGGGCGTGACTTAAGGGGGTAGTCTGATAACTGACACTTTTTTAAAGGTGTTTTCGCGATTTAAAAAATAAAATACAATGCAATCATTTCAAATTTTTTATGATATTATTGATATCTAAAACTGTGAAGAAATTTTTTTTTTTTTGTTCACAAAATTTTTTTAGGTTTTTTTACGGACAAAGTGAGCATCTTAAAAAAAGGTATATGACTAGCCGGGGTGATTGCTCCACTTCAGGGCATCTGAATAAAAAAAATCGAGTTGATTATTGTTCTGTAGGCTTGTCATTCTGGTCTGAACCAGGATTTTCCATTTTGAACAAAAAAATTACAAAATGGCGGACTTCTAAAAAAAATACAACGTTTTTTTCAACTTTTTTCCTCGGAAATCGCGCAATAAATCAGAAAATAATGAACGGAAAAAAAGATCCTAGTTCCCATTTCAGCTTGATCGGTATAGAGATCATTTTCAGCAACTTTTTCTGCGCTGCGACTATACGAAGCGCTCTCGACTATGTGCTGTAGCTTCGTGAATTTTTCATATTTCAGTCAAAAATTTTTACAATATACTCTCAATATATTTTACTTTCCGAATATGCAAGAAAAAATCGATTTTTTTCAAATTTAGTTACCAGACCACTCCCATAACTAAGCGGGCACTCAGTGAGGACCTCGGTCCCAAGCACCGGGCGCTTTGTGAGAGTTTACTGTATTTCAGACTTAGTTGAAAGCACCAAAATATAACGAAACTATCAAAATAAAAGTTGTAAATTGAGTTTCCTTTGACTAGAGTAGCTCTTTCACAATTTTCGATAAATCGAGTTAAAAGAATGACAATCACATTTCCTTTTTCGAGGCTATAAATCTATTTTTGAAGAGAAATCGTTTCTCTGCGGGCCCCCATTGTTTTTGACTAAATTGGGTTATTGGCTTTGTCTCAAATGAAAAAAAAGATTTGACAATTATTTTGCAACTAGTCAAAAAAGTTCCAGCGGGAAGTTATTGTCAATTCTTTCATTTCTTTGGGGTTATTTATTCTTCGAGAATTCAATGGGTGGTATAATAAGGAAAGAAAATGATCGATAAAATAATACAATGCATTCAGAAAAATAATTAAAATGTATTTTCACTCACCCCAGCAATGACAGGCACAGCAGTTTTTGCTCCTAAATTAATAACTCTTCCATTCACTTTTATTAATGTATTTCTCCCTCGAGCTCCAGGCAAACCACCTTTCAAACCAGGAGGATTGTGTACTCTTCTTTCAGTTAAGACAGAGAGAGTCATAGGAGCTCTGAAATATTATATATTTTTCTGTTCATTTATATGAAATCCTTATTCTTTTAATTAATCGTAGAAATAATATTATTGGCACTTTCAACTTAATACGAAGGCACTCCGGGAAAAGTATTGAAATGTCTTCTTGTTATCCGTGAATATCAGATCTATTTCACTGGATCTCTTTCAATTATTATTATATTCATGAATAATTTATATTTTCGTTCAATTCCTGTATATCTTCTACTATCTAACATATTTTTATATAAACATGCAATCTATTTCTATCCGACAATGTTATCCACTTTAATCTTGCTTTTTAATCTTGAGTTCCAAAAATTATATCCTTTTGTGTAAGGCTTAACCCTTCATTATTCTACTCTTCTCTCAAAAAGTTATTTTTTCGATCTCATTTTATTGTTTTTCTGATTACTTATTCCAAAAAGGTTCTTTTCTTTTCTGACAAACCTGTGTAAAATGGTTTGTAAACATTTTTCAAATTTTACAAATATGAAATGACTGAAATTGAACGATTTCTACAGAAACCGTTCTAAACTAACCTATTTTAACATTAGAGGTTTCAAATCAAGACAATTCTGAATTAAAAGCACAGATTTAAATATTGAAATGTAAAAAAAATTCAAAATTGAAAAGTTATCGTTACCGTTCATCAGTCAGTCGTAATTTTTCCCCAGGAGGGGAAGTGACGGTCAATTCTGGAATGGAAAGTAGGGGAAGTGAGGGGAAACTAGGGGAGGGGAATTAGAGGAAGTGGAGGAAAATAAAGGAAGGGGGAGTGGAAAATATTAGGTACAATGGGGAAGAGGACGTAGGGGAAGTGAGGGAGGTGGGGGAAATGAGGGAAAGAGGAGTAGCGCATGTGGGGTAAATTAGGAAAAAGAGATTGGAGGAAATGAGGGGAGGGAGAGTGTGGGAAAATGAGGGAAGTGGAAGTAAGGGGAATGAGAAAGGGTACTGCGGCAATGTAATGAGAGGGCTTTTAGGATAGTTCGAGTGAGTAGGGGAGAAAGTGAGGGGAAACTAGGAAAGGGGAATTAGGGAAATTAGTGGGAAATGAGGGGAGGAGGGATTAGGAAAAATTAGGGACAGTGGGGGAGCGGACGTAAGGGGTGTCAGTGAGGTAGGGGAAATAAGGGGAAGTGAAGCAGCTCAAGTCGGGGAAATAAGGGAGGAGATATTGGGGAAATTAGGTGAGGGAAAGTGTGGGTAAATGAGGGAAGTGGAAGCAGGGGAAGTGAGGAGAAATTAGAGAGAGGAAGTGAGTGGATGTAAGTGAGTGTACTGAGGTGAAGCAAGGAAAAGGCCATTAGGATTGTGTGACTGAATAGGGGAGGTGAAGTGAGGGCTTGGCAAGAGAAGTGTTAGCTGGGGAAGTGAATAGAGGGGGAAGTATATGAGGAATATTTGAGAAATGGTGAGCAAGCCAAGAGTGAAGTGTGGCCAGGGGAAGTAAAAGAGGGGAGATGAAGTAAAGAAACGTACAGCTACGTGAAGGTAGTAAGGGAGGAAATGTATGGGAGGAAGGTTTGAATGACCTAATTACCATCTTAATAGGCTACGAAACCCATTTTTATAGCCTCTCAGCGCCTACTTTGACTAATAATTTTTTAATTCCTTCAAATTGTTTTTAATTCACCCTGAATTCTTTGAACTTCTCTTGAAATCCCATGAATTCAATGTATCTTTTTTGGGATTTTCACTTTTTGAACTCCAGTAATAATTCTATTCACTTACATTTATCTGAATACTATCGAAAATTTTTACTTTTTACAAATTGTCAACAGTCACTCCAATTATGCTAAAATAAATAGAATATTTCGGATTTTTTCAATTCTTTTGAACTTACTTATTATTTAACCTGAATAATTATTAACCTATCCTGAACTCTTTTAAATTTTTTCGAATTCTCTTAAATTTCTTTAATTCACTCTGAATTTTTTTTAATTCATTCAAGTTATTTGCCATGAATGTTGGATGAAAATTGATAATGTATCATTAAGAGATCGAATTTTCTATCCTATTTTTCATCAGAGTGAATTACCGTTGATAAAATTTCACATAATGCAGAACAGAAAATTGCTGTAAAAAATAAGAATATGTAACCCATGATGAACGAATAAAACAAACCTGAACATTATTTGCCGAATGACACCATCTCCACCAGAAAAAGCTCCACGTCCACCACTTTCCATCCGGAGGGAAAATTTCATCAGTAGAACTGGATAACGTAATTCGAGAATTTCCGGGTCTGTAATTCTCGTATTAGTCATGTGCGTATGAATTCCGCCACGACCATTCCATGTTGGCCCCTAAAAGGCACATCAAAGATAAAATTGAAGTTATATCACTTCAGTGCAATATAAATCATAGCAGGTCGCCAATGTGATATAGAACCAGATTCAAAATTAACTGCGAACTTCAAATAGCAATTATAATCCTCTGAACGCTTCCGAACGCAAATGCCGATCGTGATTTACAATGTGAAAATGAGGAATTTGGTTTGGCAGTAAAATTTTATTTATTATCGCTCGTCAGAATTAAAATTTCTGATGAATAATTAATCGAAACACGACATAACGAGCGCCGTTGAAATTAAATATTGGTACATGGTAATTGATAGAAAATTATTGGTATTTCTGTTTGAAAACAACCATTTTTTTATCAATTTCTGTTAAAATATGATGTGATTATCGTGAATACATTGTTTGGAATATGGAATTTGGAATAGTAATAGGTCATTACCAAACTTGCAATATGCTAAAGTAACAAAATACGCTTTTCAGTAATTTTCGGAAAAAAATAATTTTTAATCCACGCATGTTACATAGACTGCGATGCGAGAGTCTTTCAACTCATAATTAGATCAGGCGGTAGCGCTCCGAGTTGTAACCGAAAAGCCTGGGCTCGATTATTGCTTCCAGAATTCTTTGCCAATTTTTTTTTATAATTTTTTTTTATTTCAATTGAATATTCAAATCTCTCTCAGTCCAAGAAAAGCTTTTTTATATATAAAAAATTCTCGTTTTTCTTCATTCAATTGAATATCTATATTTTTGTGATTATTATTTTCATCATTGAATTTTGATCAACATGAAGATTATATCCTTCATTACTTTTTGGAAAAAGGAGGCTTACATTATATATTACTTCCATCAGTTATTTCTAAAGAGACTGAGATACTTTTAGCAAACTCAAATTCGTAATTGTGTCATCCGGTCTCTTGATTTGAATTTTTCCTGCATAAAGAACCTTTTGTTGAATTTTGTTTAGGAATGGAGAAATTTGTTCAATATCCGTTTTTTTTCTCTAAAATATCACAATGTTATTACTTTTAATGGTATATTATGACAGAACTATAATGATTTTTTTTTTTAAACACGAAATTATAGTGTAAAGCGCCAACGTAACCTAAAAATGTTTGAAAATTATTAACTTTTCATATGTGACGTAATTATTATGTAATAATTTAAAATGTAATGTAGATTAATATTTAATTTTTTGTTAAAAAGCGCTAACAAGACTGAAGAACTTGAATTATTGACATTTTTTAATCTTTGAAATATTATTATTGTTTATTGAAAATACCCATTTCTGACGCTAACATAATCTAAGATCATTGAAAATTGAGAATCTTGAAGATGATTTTCGTTTAAGAATACTAACTTCCTGAAAGGTTTAAAAATTTAAGTCTCTCGAAAATACATGCTGTTGTATTAAGATTATTATTTTTTTAAATATTAATTTCCAGGGAAAAGTACTAACATAAAATATGTATAATATTTTCAATAATTTATTAGACAATTCAAAAGTTCAGGCAAGTTTTTGAAAATAAATAAGCGGTGGATTAAAAGTAGAAAGTCTAAAATAATTTTGGAAAAACTTGAAACAATAATCTTCTCAAATATTTAAAATGCTATTTATCAAAGTACAACTTTGTAATTTCGTATCACACTTACCCTTTTGGCCCTAATAAGAACGAAATAAATACTCAAATATAAAAAATCAGGGAAGAAATAATAGAAAATAGAATATAAATAAAAGACATAATTTTATGGCCGTGTCTACGTGAACAGAAATTTCGGTAAAAGTAGCCAGATTTTTTTGTTACGAATAGGGGGAACTGGAAAAGGGGTTTTTTGTACCAAAATTTCGGTGCGTAAAACTGACTTTTTTCGGTACGCATAGACGCTTTCTGATTTTATATTATCATTATAATATTTATATTTAAAAATTAGAGTAATGATGGATGTTTTTCACTAAAAACTTGCATAAGGAATCAGAATTTCTCAAGAATGTCAAGTCGCTGAATTATCCAAGAAATATTTGCTTCAGAAGTGATAAAGGTCGAAAAAACGATTTTCTAATATTAAAAAATGGTTAGAAATAAGTAATATTTGAAATTTAAAAACAAATTATGAAAAGTAAACTTACAGCACCACTTCCTCCAGCGACCGTTTCATAATAGCCCCATTCTTCTGTTCCAAGAGTTATATTGTTCATGCAACCTTGCGAAGCTGCACAGGCTCCAAAAGCTTGGAGAACAACATCAACAATTCGCTGAGAAGTTAATACATTTCCACCAACTACAGCCGCTTCGTCTGATGGATCAAGTAGTGATCCTTTGGGAATAATAATTTTTACTGGTTTCAAGCAACCCTGCAAAAAATTGTAGAACATTGCTGATTTCACTTTAAGCGTTAGTTTGACACGAGATTTAAAAAAATCTTAATAATTGCTTTTCCTATTCTATAAACAATTGATTTGATTTTCAATTGAAAAAAAATCCGCTAATAAATATGTAGTCCGCCTTATTTATAAGAATCTTCAATAATAATATTCATCGTGTGAGTGTCAATTTGACAGTTTATTATAACATACGTCAGTTTTGACATTTTTATTTTAAAGTTATGAATTTTAAAAAGTGTGATGCATAATTTGAAAATTATTCATTTTTAACGATTTAGTTCGACAATCCTAATTTGAGAATACTTAAATTTTAAAAGAACCTTGAAATCGTGTAATTTTTAACTGTTCAATCAGGATTGGATAATTATTTTAAAAACAGAAATAAAAGAATGTTAACTTTTTTTAAATTATTGAACTTTAAAGGACAACAATATCAAAAATTCTTCAATTTCGATCAGTGACAATGACAGTGAATGTTTTTTTTGTACACATATCTCATTTTTTAATAATAAAATCCATCCAATCACTTTGAATTTCATTTGACACTACATGATATTATACCTCATAATTATTTCGATCGTATATAAAATGTTTATAATTACTATTTAAAATTATCATTTTGAATAGAAAATCCTGAGATAATTTAATTTTTAGGCCTTAAAACTTAAGTCGTTCATCTTCATAAGTTTAAATTCGCAAATATTTGCTTCAAAGTTTCTTAATTTTTAAATTCTCACTCAGGATAGTTACTAATTCTTTAATGTTTAGTTTGCTATAATAGGTTCTTCAAATTGATACAAATTTTAAATATACATTTCATGGTCCTTTTTTAGAATTATGTAATTTCTATTATTCTATTTCTATTTTTACTATTCTATGTAAAAACAAGCATTCGTTAGGCTTCGTCCGATAAGTATCGTCTTCAACGATTCATGACTCTTTTGATATCAATTACAAAAATTGAGTCCTTGAAATTAAAAAAAAAAATAAAATAAACACCCTTCAAATCTTGGAAATCCTAATCAAAAATTCCTCCAGTCTTATCAAATTTCTATTAGGCCCCTTCAAATATTATAAAATCTCTTCAAATCTTCAAAATCCGTTGAAATCCAACAAAATTCCTTGAAAAAACCGTGAAATCCCATGGAATCAGATACTTTCTGAAATTCTGGAACATTTATTGAGTTACATTGAGAGCTTTTAAAATCCCTTCAAATCATTGCAATCTTTGGAAATCTTATTAAATCCGTTAAAATCCTTTAAATATCCTTTGAAATATTTTGAAATATCCTAAAACCTCATGAGTCCTATAAAATCCTTTTAAGTCTACCGAGCTTCTAGGCAATTGTTTAAAACTGCACACAATTCTGTTTGATTCCTTAAAACCATTAGACTACTTTGAAATTCTTTAGAATTTTTTTAATTTATTGAAAATTCCTAGAAATCTTTGGAAATGCCCTCAAATATGTCAAGTCCTTTGCAATTTTTTAAATTACCTAACCATTTTTTAGGGGCTTGGAAATTCCTGGGAATCTTTTCAAATATTCCAAAATCCCTTGAAAACCTTTAACTCTGGAAATCTATTCAAAATGTTTGAGAATTGCTTCAAATGTTTATAATCCTTCAAAATCCCTCAATTCTTGTGAAGAAATTCTTTGAAATTAATTGAAATATGAAATACGTTGAAATCACGTAAAATTGTATTACATCTTATATTCTTTGAAATATCTTGAAATATTTGAAGCCCTGTGAAATTTTTTGAGATCCGCGGAAATTTATTTGAATACCTTACTGAGGGCCTTCAAAACCTATCTGAGTTTAGAATTACTGAAATCCTCGAAAATCTTACAAAATCCCTTAAAAATATTTGTAAATATTTGTAAATCTTGAAAATCCTCTGAAATACCTTGGACTCTTTTTCAATATCCTAAAATCTTATAAATCCGATAGCATCCTTTCAAATCTTTCGAAATTTAAGAAAAAAATCACTAAAAGCCATCCAATAAAAATCCTTTGAAATCTTTAAAATTCCAGGACGTCCCTTGAAATCATTAAAACTACCATGGAACCTTTTAAATCCTATGAGATCTTTCAAAATCCCTCTGAAGTTAAGGAAATTCTTTTCTATCCCATTTGCTTTAATCTCTGAAAAGCCCTTAAAATCTTTGAAATAATGTTAAATCCCTGGATTTACTCTTGTGAAATTACGTTAACTGCCGTGAAACACTCCAAATTTTTTCAATTTCCTTAAAACTTTTAGAAACTTTGAAAATTCCTTAAAATTATAAAAATCCTTCGGAATTCTATAAATTCCCTTACAATCTGTTAAAATACTTTTAAATCATTGAAAATTTGTCGAATATTTCAAATCTTTTCAACTTTATACAAAAAAATTTAATTAAATTTTCCAAATTTTTGAGACAAGGAAAAAAGAAGACTGAGTTTAAAAAAAGTCCGATAAATTGGTTCGATTATTGATGTTAAGCATGTAAGAATTAATTCAAAAGATGTTGAATTTTTTTTATACTTGTCCAAGTATGCCAACAAAATTCAACATTTATATTAATTCTTATTTAGTAAGCATCAGTTAAAATTAGCAAATCATTCAACAAGTTGGAAGAAGAAGCAACAATGAAACAGTCCACCTACACTAAACTCTCGATATAAGGACCTCCGGTTTACGATATTCCTATAGAATTGATCGCCTCCGCAGCTGTGTGATGAGAGGAGCCGTGGGGCCAAAAGAGAAGATGTGCTCAGTCAAGCGTGACAAACAGCCTGAGGGCCGCACTCTTAGCGAGTTAGTTGCATGAGGTTACGTCGTGGGTCCAAATCCAACAGAAATTATTCATGCTCCCCTGCCTGTTAACGTTTGGATTCTCCCGATTTATGATCAAGGCAAGCCATGCCAGAAACCGGTCTTATATCGGGAGTTGAGTGCATATAGACGGGTTCATTCGAAGGATTGAAAATAGAGAAATCGTCCAGAGTATGAGAAAACGTAAATTAGACCAGTATACCAACAAGATTCAACATCTTCTAAAAAAATGACTTGATCTGAATTTTAATGACATCAAATTTAGAAAAGATCTAATGTTATTGATGCTTTTATTTTGTATTTGAGTATTCAATATTTAAATGGGAAATTTTTCAGGTATGAAAGTTTTAAATTTGTAATTTGTATAACTTGGAAAAATGTTTACTAACCTGGCAATGACCGAAAACTTGTTTTGGTTTTTAGAGGCCACGCTAAAACATTTATATTGCGAATTTGACTGCTTATAAGAAACATATCGCGCGCGAATCATGTTTGTTAGTATAAAATTGGTTAGTAATGGACCAATTTGATTAGTAACGTCTTAAATTATAAAGAGTAATACGGTATAAAATTACCTGATTTAAAGGAATATCTCTTCCCACAATGCAGCGGAGGCAGTAAATGAGGGCTGATATTGTAATGGCACGAGGTGCGTTCCAATTTCCCCAAACTTCGTAACCAGTTCCTCTATAAAAAAAGAACAAAACCAAAAACTAACAATGGAGGATCATGCTCAGCATAATATTAAAATTACATTTATATACAGACTGATTTCATATCAAATGTTGTTTTTTAAGGCAAAACATGAGACACGTATTCTTTATTTTTCACAAAAAAAAAAATCAATGTCTTAGGGCTACTTGAATATTTATGTGAATTATGGAAAAATGAATAGAAATCTTCATTAAACTCTTGTATCTTTGGAATAAATGTGCATAACTTTATTTCCTTTGCGGCAGCTGGTAGCGCAATCTGCACTCTTTTAAATTCCTGAAAGCAACTTTTAATTATAAAAATGGTGTACGTTTTTCGAAAACAATAAAAAGTGAATTTTCTCAAAAAGACAACTTTAATTTGTTCTTGGTTTGCTTTTAGATTCATAGAAATATGACAAAGATATCCTTGAGTTTCATCCTCGCTAAACTATCCCTTCATATAGAAAAAATTATTTTTTTCTAATGTAAAATAAATTGTTGAAAATCTCAATTCTTTCCTTAAACATTTTCAGTTTTATGTCTCAAATTCTTTGATTATTAGATGATTAAATTATTTGAAATGATATTGTTGCACAAAAAAATAAAAATCCTGAATCCTAAAAAATACCGAAAATATAATTACCGAACTAGAAAATTTCAGAAATTTAAAATTACCGAGGAAAAAACTGCCACAAGTATTTAGTAAGAAAATTGAAATATTTCGAAAGTAAAAATTAATCAAAATTTCGAAATTTATAACAAAAAAGTTTTACGTTTCAAGTAACGAAACATTTATGCCGTCACATGTTTCAGAAAATGACGAAACTTTCTTGTAATTCAAGATAAACTTCGGAAATTCAGTTACAAATTTCATTAATTTAAGATCACGCTACGTAAAGGTATCGGAATTTTTTTTTAATTTTCCGTTTCTTTTGGAAAGTTATAACTTCGTAAATTTCAGAATATTTGAAATAACTTCATAATAATTTCTAATATTTCTATGTATTTATTATTTTATCTTTATTCAGACATAAAAAAGATCTTTTAAGAAGATTTGATATATTCAAAAATTGATTCAATATTCATATTAGTATAAATCTGAAAAAAATTAGGGAAAAATCAAAGGTGGAATTTTTGAGAAAATTCACTTTTTCGTCACTTTTAGCCGCAAAAAAATTAAATAATCTCATTTTGTTCCCAAAATACAACTTTTGAGAGAAAATTTTCCGTAATTTTTTCATAATTCACCTAAATATTCAAATAGCTCTAAGATCGTTAAAAACAATGTTCGGTGCAAAACAAAAAATTCGTACTTCATGTTTTGCATTGGAAAACAATATATTTCAACCCCTAACAACTTTGTGACATCATCAAGGTCGTCATAAAGACAGCCCGATTTCATATGAAATCGATCTATAGTCCTTCTTCAATTTATGTATGAACTTACGAAAAATCACAGATGGCTTCTCCCTTTTGAATATCAATCTCCAGAGACATTTTTATTGGACTTCCATCGTCAAGATAATCAACAGCATTGACACAGGTTGATCCATTTGATTCAAGAATTCTTTTGCCCACAACTTTCAACATTTCTCGAACAGCTACCTCAGCATTATGTTGAATATGACCCATGTATGCTTGAACCACATCCAGTTCATAAATGTCTATGAGTTCGATCACTAAATTCGATCCCTAATTATTAAATATAATTTGGATAAAGAAATATATAAATACCTAAAATACAAAATAAATAAAACGTGACAATCCTATTTAAGAAAAAGTTATGTAATGATAGGCTTGTAAGTCTCGCGAACATTGCTGTTGAAAACCTGATTGGCTTTTCATCACTTGAAGTTATATTGTATGTGAAATTGGAAATTTTGAACATTAAATCTACAAATGATCCCTTTTATTAAAAAATACGCATAGAAAACCTTGTGCGAAATCAGAAAATTATACATATTTTATGTAAGCGTTTTTTGTTGAGAATTAGTTTAAAGAATAATTTCAATATGAAATCATAAAGTTTCGAAGAATACATGAAATTTCTAAAAATTGTAGTATGTGGTAGTTTTTCCACCGAAAGTTAGCATTTTGAAACAAAAACTCCTATACGGGACGCGTGAACTAGACTATTCCTTACAGTGGGAAATTAATTTTTTCTGCCCAAGGCGAAGACGAGTTCGGACTTGGCTGCTGCGAGGAGGCCTAAGAACTCACTAATAGATTCTTTTGATGAATTAGTATAGTTCGAAATGGTAGCCACTGATCATTGGATGTGATACGAATGCGCATCATATAATATAGAAGAGTAAAAACATCAACAATAGAGATAAGTACCTTTTAGATAACCTTTTAATCACTGATTTAGCCATATTTAATAGCGGAAATACACCAAACGTTGTGACAACTAGATGTCAAGAGGTTATTGAGGTTTAGAAACCCAAGAGCAACTGACTGGGACAAATGCATGGAAGATCTTTGACAGTCCCGGGAAATTACTCCTAGGAGGTCATGATCAATTGATCAGCTGGAGTTTTCTGTGGATATAATGCTTAGAGCCATGCATAAATCTTATGAGGATGATTATCCTCTGCGTATAAAAAACCAGACAAGGATATCACTGGTCGAATTGTAGACTTCAAGCCTTGACAAAAGAAACTAGGAGACTATTTGATAGAGCCGTGAAGACTGTGAACTGGGACGTGTATAAGATTAGTGAACTAGACATACTAACGAAATAGAGTCGACTGAGAGGAACCCATGGACGACGCATTGTCAAGGCATTGGATATGTTTCTGAATACCTTGTGCAGGTACACTTTCCTGGTTCCGAACGTGTCGGAGAAGGTGGCTGTTAGGCCGAAATCCTCTGACGGCCCAGATCATAGAACCAGTAGGGATGACTGGAGAGTGACAAGCCGGATAATTACACAATCAAAAATTAAGTGTATCATTGAGCGTTTCGACCCATTCAAGACTGCTGAAAAGGGATATTCCCAGCCATGATGCAAGTAGGTTTGGATGTTTTGATTGGACCATTGTGTAACATTTTTTGGGCGTGCATAGCTATGGGATATACTCCTGTGGCATGGAAGAAGGTCAAAGCGAGTCTTTATAGGAAAGCCAGCGAAAGAATCCTACTATGAGGCTAAATAATTCAGACCAATTAGCTTAACTTCTTTCATGTTGAAAACATTAGAAAAGTTATTCCAGTTTCATATCAAGAAGGAAATCTTACCGGATGCACCCCTTAATAGTAACAAATTTTTTTCACAGAAAAGCAGATCCACCGTGTAGATACTTAATTCATTGACCTCCCGCAATTAAAAAGCAGTGCGAACAAGAAATGTAGCGATTGCAACATTTCTAATTATATAGGGGGTCTTCAGTGACACTTCTACGGAATCTATATTCAATTCTGTAGAGGAACATTGTGTAGGTACCATTGTTAACAGGTGGATGAGCTCTATGCTATGCGACAGTATTGTCCGATTTCCGCTCGACGGTTGCAACGTGAGAGCGAAGGCAAAGAAGGATTGTAAACAGGGCACTGGTTATCGATGATTTGCTTCGAAGGTTAAATGAATCAGGTCGTTATACATAAAAGTATGTAGATGACACTGCTATCCTGGTAACATGAAAACACGACGGAACTTTAGTCGAACTCATGCAAAATGCTCTCAACAATGTTGAGAACTGATGTACCCAGCTGAAACTTGCGGTATAGGAACCTCAGAGAATCCTGCACATGCTACTGTACACGAACCTATACGGATGATTTTGAGGGTTATTCCGCAGCAGGAATTTGGTGAAGGAAACTGTACATTATCCTGCAAAGGAACGTGTATGCAAGCTAACCTTTGTTTGTTCTTATACAGGTTCCTTCACAGAGTGAATTAGGACGCGGGTTCATGTACAGGAGCCTGCTTAGGATCCTATACATAAACCTGCATAGAAACTAATCCGCGATGATTCCCTAATGGCTTAGCTCTCTCCATAATGAGATCGATCTTCAAGGGAAATAAAAGAAAGGCAACTTTACAGCTGGAACTCAGTGGGCACAAAAACATTAACGTCCTGAGAACGTTCTAAAGACGTTCCTAGGACGTTTGTGTCAGTCCAATTGATGTCCTAAAGACGTCCCCTGTTCCGAAGACCGTCTTTGGAACATGGGACGTCTTTAGGACATCAATTGGACTTCAATTTCAAATCTAACGTAATAATCACGCGTGTTTGTTTTGTACTCAAATTATCATAATTCAAGCTCTTGAAGCTTTAATTCTTTGATCAGAATCGAGATCAGAATAACTAAAAATTTTGTAATAGTTTAAGCTTTGAAGACTTCAGAAGAGTTGCTATAAATTCTCAATCAAGTTTTTAAATTCTGCCTCATGTAAAATAAGTAACATTGAGAGGAACTTCGACCATTTTATATTTTCTAACTACGTTAAGTGTTGAAATGTGTCCTAAAATGAAATATTAATTATTTTTAATCTGACCTTATGATTGGCTGCAATTTGGGCTTTCAAATCACTGAGGTTGTCTGTTAAGTTTCTGGTACCGGAACTGCCTGAAACTTCTCCTGGATTCATAAGAACAGCAGTCAACTCCTTTTCTCGAAAAACTCCTTTGTGTACCAAAATAAAACTCTTGAAAGCAGCACCTTCCTAATGAATTAGAAAATTAAAATAGGAGTTCTACCATGTGATAGAATAAAAGCAGAACTTAATTTTTTCAAGATATAACTCTGTATTTTTTCATGATAAAATAATTAATTATATAAAATTATTATAAATCAATCGTTAAAATAATCACCTGATCCAATTTGGTTGAATGTGGAGGCATGGATCCAGGAGTGATACCACCAATATCTGCATGATGACCCCGACTAGCAACGAAGAATACTGGTTTTGGAACGTCTCTAAACATTTCATTGAATTCAATAATAATAATTATTTATTACAGATTGCAAACTTTTTTGCAGTAATTGCTTCCAATATGAAATTATATAAGTATACATATATGAAAATCAAAAACTTTCAACGTTCATAACGCCGGAATATTATACACTTGTGTTTAGAGGAATAATTTTTTCAATTACAGGGTTTTATTAAGTCTATTTTTTACCAATAACCTACGCCCCAATCATTTTTTGTTTACTCGGTATCAAAATAAATTTGATTAAATATAATTTCAAGCCAGATTTTCTACAAAACATATGAATCCTCAACCTAAAAATAATAATTTTCAACCAGTTGTATTTTTAACAAAAAAAATTAATATTTGCAGAAAGAGACGAGTTTTCTACAAAATAGTTACACTGTGAACCATAGAGACGAATTTTCAATCGAAAAATGATGATTTCTCAATGAAAAATCTGATATTTGATATTTAAATCGAAAGAGATGTTAATTTTAAATCAGAAACAGTTGAAATCATAAAAAGAAATAAACAATATTACTGAATCCGCAAACAAATTAAGATTTTTATTTTTATTCGAACAGTCGTGATTTTATTGAAAAAAGGTGAATTCCGACCAAAAGAAATAAACTTTTACACCAAAAAGAGGCATTTTCGAAGAAAGTATTGAATTTTCAACGAAAACAGATTTTTCAGTCAGTAATTTTTTAAATTTTTTCAAATATTCTCTCAGATTTAAGATTAAAAATAAAGAATCATTTAAAATATTCCCAGGAGTCTTAAGAATTTTTTTTCATAATTTTGAAGCCTTTCAAAATCTATGAATACTTGAAAATTTTACTGCGAATTTTTCAAAAGTCTATATTTTGTTTTAAGTTTTCTGAAATGTTTTCAAATTTAAAATTTTTTTAATTTGTTTAGAATTTATAAATATCTTTTGAAATAATTCAAATCTTTCCCTTCAGATTCTATTCTGAAAATTTCCGAAATCTTTTAAAACGTTTTGACATAATTTAAAATTATTACAGAAATCTTAAGAAAATTTTTTATTCTCCTGGAACCTTTCAAAATTCTTGAAAAGCTTCTAAATTATGTGTTTGAAATCTTTTTAAGTTTAAAATTATTTTTGTATATTTTCAAAACTTTCAAATATCTCTCAAATTTATTATAATTTTTTCTGAAATGTTGTAGTCATGCATGATGATGTGAAAAAGCATGTGAACAATAAGCGAACAATAGAAGAATAGGGAGGAGATGAGCATACGGGGTCAAATGAGGCATTGCATTTTCTCTAAAAATATGTGATTTCTGTTGCCATTTTTTTCCAGAAATAACAGGAATAATGATTTTTAATTTTTCGGAAAAAGAAAAAAAATTAAAGTAAACATAAAAGTTACTGAAATTTCAAAACCTGAATCCTGTTATTCTCTGATATTATGGAATGAAGAGAAACTATTGAAAATAACAGATGATATTTTTAAACTGAAGTTTTTTGTAAAGTTTATCCACCGAACTTGAATTTACTAACGCATTTATACAAAATTAATTAATAAAAACAGGTAATATTGAAATTTTAATAATAACTGTGATTTGGGGCGGAATGAGCCGGTCAGCATATTCAAAACGAAATTTTTATTTATATTGAAGAAGACAAGTTACAGGAGACTTCTAAAATTTATATTTAAAATCATTTCTTTAAATTTTTAAGAAAAATCCCTATTTTCATGCAGGGTAAAATTATGGTTTTTAGGTGTCAATTCTATCAACACAAATTTGTTTTCTAATGCCAGTAATATGTTATAAATTAAAAATTTCAGATAAATTTTAATTCAACTTGAAATTAGAAAAGTTATAATATAAAGCAAAAATTTGAATTAATTAAGCTCAATCGTGAAAACAATTATATTTTGTAGCAATACTCATTTCCATTCTCAGAATACTACAAATGATCTTCTATGTGTACGAAAAAAAATGAAAAATAATCTTCTATTAACAAAAACTAATATATATTTGGGGTGCCACTTCTCGCCACAATGTACGTCTCGTCTCGCCCCAACGCATCGGACGATAGAGACATGTGCACAAATTATAATTTTCATATTTTAATCGCAATTACCAGTTTTGGATCACTTTATCTTTCGTGAAATTGATACATGAAGGTTCATAGAATGTATAGAACCAATTACATTTTTAAAAACTACTAAAGATTTAAAATATTTCACTGAAAATGATAACTATCCGCTGGGCACACCGTACCACGGCGTAGAATTTTCATCAAAATTACTAACAATAGCTGAAATTCTTCAGATGATTTGACATGGAATTGCTCGGCTCTAAAACCAGATGCAATTATATTATTTTGACATAAACGAATATTCTGGATGACTCAAATTAAATATTTAACATTAAATTTGAGAAAAATGAAATTTTAAATATGATGCTACACGTATTGTGATTAATTTGAATGCAAGCAAAAGGTTTCATATGGTTTTGAAATACTTTTGACAAACAAATAAATTATATTTGTATATGGGTCATTCCATGTCAGATTTACAATCAAAATTTTGATTCACTTGAAATTTTTCTTCCTCATTCTAGAAAGGAAAAAAAATGACACGTATTTTTTTTGTTCAATATGATATTTAAATTTTCTAAGTTATTGATTTTTTTATTTTTTAAGTGCAAAAAATGTTTTTTTCAATACTGCTTCTAATATTCAACGAAGAGTATAGAATACATAAATAAAATATGCCATGGGATCTACTATTAAGTTCAT
>CAKNXH010060283.1:0-34733 GCA_932178445.1 Andricus quercusramuli
GGTCGTATTTTTCGGACTTTGGCCGTTTTCGGTCTTTGAGCCTAACATATACATTGTTCGCGTGAAATTTATTTTTCTTCTAAGGTAAAAATATGTATTTGGAATAAATATACGTACAATTTTATGATTGTACAATAGGGTGGTCCAAAAAACGCTTTTCGAGCTACAAGGCAAGTACCCCCGCAAAAGTTTCCATTTCCGGAGAAAAAAAATCCCTATTTTTTTTCGAAATTCGAATATTAACACGTACCACCGGGCACTTCAAAATCCCATTCAATTAACATGGGGAGATTTTGGATTTTAGAAAATTTGAACTCATACTTCAGGGTTTGATCGAAACGTGCCAAACTTTCCAGGGATTGAAGAGGAGTACCTATGAAATAAAAGCACACTAATAACTTTTATTTTTAACCCATCCTTAATCCCCCCCCCCCCACAGCACACCAAATATTACCCAAAAATAAGAAAACTACATTTCTACGTATTATTGTTACTTTTTAGCCATTTCCGTCGTCTTTTTCATACAAATAATTACTAATGGAGAATTTGAATATTTCCCATGAGTTTTTTAACAATTTTTAATGGTTTAAACAAATGTAACTTATTTAAACAATTATTTATTCCCAAAAAATGTAAAAAAATAATCGTATTTTCTGATTGAAATGTAATAGTTTGTCATTTTTTGGAGTAGTGATTTTTTTTAAAACATTATGTAATTATTTAAACAATAACTTATTGTTTATTCTCAAAATTTCTAAAAATTGACCCAGAGATGTCCAGTTTTTTCTCAAATTGGTATCCTATGCTACTTTTTGTTTAATAATTATATAATTCTGATACATATCTTTCAATAAATAATTTTCATTAAGGCCTATTCCGCTTTTTTTGGTGTTAAAAAATTTTTTTATTACAAAAAAATTTTTGCCGACATGTTTCAACCTGAATTCAGGTCCCCTTCAAGGCATAGTCTAATTAAAGTAAGAAAAAAAAACCGCTGAAGATTATGTTGAGTATTTGAGTATCCTCAACATTTAAAAAAAAATAATTTAGCTCTCTTGTAAAATTTTTAAAATGTGAAAAATTTTTAAAAAACGTATCATTTACGGTATAACCTTAAAAATCCCACAGGAAAAGTTCCTTGAGAATATATAATTATTAAACTACATTTTGCAAAAAAATTGCGGTTGACGAGCTTCAGACAATTCAAAAACTCATGACAGTTATAACGATATAACTGTTATAACAGTTATAACGTTATAACTGTCTTTTTGAATTGTCTGAAGCGCGTCAACCCCAATTTTTTTTGCAAAATGTAGTTTAATAATTATATAGTCTCAAGGAACTTTTCGTATGGGATTTTTAAGGTTATACCGTAAATGATACGTTTTTTACAATTTTTCACATTTTAAAAATTTTAACAATTTTACAAGAGAGCTAAATTATTTTTTTTTAAATGTTAAGGATACTCAAATACTCAACATGAGTATCGTTATAACTGTCATGACTTTTTGAATTGTCTGAAGCGCGTCAACCGCAATTTTTTTGCAAAATGTAGTTTAATAATTATATAGTCTCAAAGGAACTTTTTCTATGGGATTTTTAAGGTTATACCTTAAATGATACGTTTTTTACAATTTTTCACATTTTAACAATTTTAACAATTTTACAAGAGAGCTAAATTATTTTTTTTTAATGTCAAGGATACTCAAATACTCAACATAATCTTCAGCGGTTTTTCTTCTCTTACTTTAATTAAACTATGCCTTGAAAAGGACCTGCATTCAGGTTGAAATATGTCGGCAAACATTTTTTTGTAATAAAAAAATTTTTTAACACCAAAAAAAGCGAAATAGGCCTTAATGAAAATTATTTATCATATACCGCAAAAAAAATACATTCATATGTTTCGATGTTTGATAAATTTCTATTTGTTTAAACAACTTTGATTTGCTTAAAAGCAGTTTTTTTCGATAACTTTAAAAAAATAATATAAATATAATTAATTGTCTGACTTTATAGTGTATAAAAAGAATATATTAACTATTTTTCAATTGTTTGAACAAATATAATTTGTTTAAGCAATTTTTTTCCGAAAATATTTTTTTAATTGTATTTTCTGAATTAAAACTAATATTGAATGATTTCGAGGAGTAGTAAATTCTGTTAAAAACGTCGTGTTATTGTTTAAAAAATTTGTATTAGTTCAAGCAATTTTTTATTAAAAAATGTGGATCAATAATATAAAATATTAAACATGGAATTATCTTCGTAAATATATTTTAATCTATATTTTTTCTGTCTTCCAGCATGTCAGATTGATATTCATAAGACTTTAACATGCTATAATGAAATATAATCTAAATCCATCTCATATGCAGTCGAATTATGAAGAAATATGAAGAAAGCAATGATAAATGCACTTTTATAATTCAAATTTTATTATGACTTTGATGATTTATTTAATAATGCGCCAAAGAAGATGTAAACCATTCATACTCAAATTGAAGGAAATTTGAAGAAAAAAAATAATAATTAATTGTATAAACAATAACATGAAGTTTTTACCAGAACTTATTACTTGCCCTCTAGGGTGATAAAAATTTTGCAATGCATTTTTGGACCACCCTATTGTACAATTTCGATTAGTGTCGAAATACTTACGTCTCAGACTCTCTCTCAAAATATTTTAAGTTATAATAAATTTTTAACGAATTTTAATAAATTTCTTATATAATTAAATATCTGAAGATATGTATAAGTTTTAAATTACTGCATTTTCTAAATGTTAAGTAGCCGCACATGCATAATGTTTACATTAACAATAAGCGATATTTATATGAGAATTAGTGCGACTAATCCTTTTGCAATTATTTACTATTAAAAAATCATTTAAATCTGAGATGCGTCGATAATTAAAACATACACACTTGTACGAAAAATATTCTATAATATACTCTGTTATTCATACTTTCTGATCAAATAATCAACAATGTGATTTTGAATTACCAAAAAGTTAAAGAAATGGTTTACTGCAATAATTTATACCCTTTTTTGTCCCCTTCTGCAAAATTGATGTTACGTAAAACGGATAACTTTTAAATATTTATTTGGGTTCAATAATTACATTTTATCTACAAAAATGCAGATGCCTTATAGCAAAAATAATTTTTTATAATAATTTAGGTATTATCATTTCATCTAGTAATCCAGTCAAACTAGACAAAATAGCCATTTGTTCGAACACCATAATATATATCCTGTATTTTTTTGCTTAGGTTGTTTCTCACAAGTAAGATATAACCATGTGAGAAACTTTTTTTTAAAGCATCAAAAAAACTTTGATTTTCCCATGGACAATTCAGTAGACATAAGTAGACATAACAAATAAGTTGATTTTCAGTGAGAGCATTTGATCAAAAGATAATTTTTCATAAAACCTAATCTGATTTTTCCTTTTTTTAAACACAAATTGCTAACAGAATTATTTTACGTGCATCAGATTCGACAAAATTCATTACGCCATTCGACTTCATTAAAATAATTAGAATTCATTTGATGGATAATATGTTGAAATTCAAGAATTTTAAATCAGACTAAAATCAAATTCAAAATCCCATTTAACGTCCAATAATCAAGTCAATGTATAGAAATCCTGAAAATAAAACAAGAATTCAACGATCAAATTTGGACAACCCCCACAAAATATTCCTATTGGATAATATGTTTTTCTACTTAATTTGTTATTGTATTTTATTTTAGCAAGTTTATTTTCATTTGAAAAATTATTTTATTACTAAAAATTAATTTTTCTGGCACTATATTAATAACAATAAAACAGTGCAAATACTATTTCATGCGAAGATCAGGATATTTTGAATAAGCTGATGGATATTATATATGACACTAGGACCAGCCCCCACCACCCTACATAGTGTCCCTTACGTATGTTTTTCTGTTGGATTTCGAGGCCGCGCTCGATCTATGCGATAAAGGCACTGTCCGCAATTGACTTTGTGTTTTTTTTGCCTTATATTTTCGACTTTTCGCGCCTATTAAAAATACGCGAGTCCATTTTCTAATAAAAATTGTTTAAAAAATCAATTTTTTATTGCAAAATATGAAAGAGCACGGCATTTTTACCCTAATAGTGTATTTAGATTATTCAAAATATTATTCGATATTAGAGTTCTTTGGGCAAACAGTTTTTCTCGATTTTCTCAGTTCGAGTGAAATTGGACTTATGTATCTTTTTAGTTTGTACGGCAGTATAGTCCTAGTAGACCTATAATAATTCACCAAACCGTAGGACTATTTATCAACCGGTTATCAATATACAGGGGCATGAAGTTTTCACTTTTTCAGGTCCTTTTTCACCTTCACGTTAGCGTAACTTCGTATAGGATCATCCGATTGGACTCTTATTATGGTGTTTCGGAAAGCTCTTCTCATGTACTTCAATGTTATCATAACAATTTTTCTTCATTATGAATTTTCATTTTTTTTAAATCAAAATTAAAATTGATTTTTCAAAGAAAACCATATTAAAAAAAAAATTCTTCTTAAAAAATAGAATTTTTATACTCTTAAAAGTCATGTAGAAGAAAAACTGTACAAAAGTCCAATCGGATAATCCTAAAAGAAGTTACACTAATGTGAAGGTGAAAGCACCGGAAAAAGTAAAAATTTCAGGCCCCTATATATAACCGGTTGACAAATGGACCTATGGTTTGGTAAATTAATATAGGTCTACTAAGACTATAATTGAGCAAAGTTTCAACCCGATAAAAAAATATATTTTTAGGTGGGAACAGTTGACATATTCTGCCCCATCCTCTACTTCGTTCTATTTTATTATGAAAAAACAATTATTACTAATATTTATAATTACTAATAAAAGTATTATTATTGAACTAGTATTAGTAAAGTTGTTTTGCAGCAATTTATTAAAGAAACATCATGTTAGAATAAATTGCCTTAACTAAACAGAAATTAATTTATGGAAGTTTGTTGTGGACATATTTAAATATTGTCGAGTACACACAAGCGTAAACATACAAGTATAAGGGTTAAACCTAGTGACACATCCGACAAAAAAGAACGTGAACTTCTGCAAAGGGGTTAGTAATATCGTATTATTGTAAATTGAGAGAAAAGTCTGCATAAAAAGGGACCTTATGGCTGGTATGGACTTACACATAGGGACGTATGCCCGATGAATTCGCGGTACTTTAGGCCCAAAACAGACCCTTTGAGTTGAAAAACGAGTCAATGAGACGTTTTTGAAATTAGAAGTTCAAAAAATCGTTTTTCGAGAAAAACGCTTCTGAACTTGGCGAGTACCATAAGTACACGTGTCATATTTTTTTTCGTACATGAAATATACCTACCTCTGGTTACTTTCTAAATAGGAGTACAGTCCTAATAGATGCACTATAGGTCCTAGTAACATCTCCACTCAAACCCGAAAATAATAATTTTGACCTCAATTTAGAAGAACGTGAATGTCTGCTAAACTAGAACCGGCCATAAGGGCCCTTTCCATACGGACGCTATTATTTCTTTACTTTCTGGCGCACTTAAGTCACGTTTCTAATATTTTAATGTGCTCTCTTAGATTCTTATGTGTCTTTATGTTATGAAAGACGTATAAAAAAGAGGAATTAAAAAAAAAAGTTCTTATGTCTTTCAAGCACTTTAGATTACAGAAAAGTTTCAGTTTTCAAGTAAAATTGCGATTCCATGTAAGTTTATTTACCACCAGAATTTTTTTCTCCAACAAATTATATTTGAAATCATTTGTCATAGTGCAATGCATGAATTTGTAGAGGGCGAAGTGATTCTTAAGGTAACTGTGGAAGCAGCATTGAAATAGGTAGAAAATATTTTCTTTTCTTTATCTTTCAAACTTCAAATCATTTTTGCTAAAAGAAGATATCGCTTTAAAAATCTGTCAAATATCGCAGAAATCTAATTTAATAGATGGAATGAGATTTTTACTATCCTGGTCAAAAAATTAAAAAATTTAATTTTTGCGGCCCAACCTACTGCACAGTAGGGTGGTCAAAAAATGCATTGGAAATTTTTTTTTTCGTATTTTTATGCATATCACCCGGAAATGTGTTCGAATCCACACAAAGATAAATCCATTTTTTTATTTGAAAAAATGATATTTAGAGGTGGCGCAAGCCCCATGAAGTTTAACACATATTTCCCATGAGAAAAGAGGCACTTTTGTAAATTTTATTCAGAATCGTCAATATTAGCTGAATAGAATTGAAACTCAACATTTCTAATTAGCCATAGAATATAAATAAAATATTATCAACAATATTTAAAAAAATAAATTTTACTAAAAAAAACCCCATAAGTGAAAAAATGGATTTTGCGAGTTTTTTACGCTAATTATTATTTTTTAACGGTTTTTATATACAAATTGTTTCTGCTACATAAAAATTTATTATGGTTTTTAGCAATTTTTTCTTACAAAAAAAGTTAGAAAGTCACGTTTTTTTTTTAGAAAATATCCACTTTCTGTACAATTTCTAATTAAAGGAAGGTAAATAATTAATTAGAGTTGACAAAATAAATTGCTTAAACAATTTATTATTATTCTTAATAATATTCTCGTAGAATAGTGCTAGAAAACTGCATTTTTTCAAAAATTTTCCACTTTTAGTCTAATTTTCAATTGAAGGGTGGTAAATGATTAATCAAAGTTAATAAAATGAATTGTTCAAACAATTCATTATAATTGTTAATAATATTTAATTTGAAGACTGCCAGAAAGTTGCGGTTTTTTCTGAAATTTTCAACAATCTGTCTACTTTCCACTTGGAGGAAGTTGATAATTAATTCAATTTCGCAAAAAATAATTATTCAAACAATTTATTATTGTTTATAAATATCTTCTTCATTGATGCTAGATAGTTGCAGCTTTTTCTGATATATTTAACTGTTTAGTCACTTTTAACTTCATAAAGTAATTCATAATGCAAGTTAACGAAAATAGTTGCTTGAACAATTCATTATTGATTATAACTATTTTCTCTTAGATAAGTGCTAAAAAGTTTCGATTTTTTTTTTAACTCTTAAAATTTTTGTCCACTTTTCACCTAGTGAGGTAATATTTAGTACAAGTTAACAAATATGCTTATTTCAACAATTTATTATTGTTTCTATCTTCTCTCAGATAAGTACTAGAAAGTTGCGATTTTTTCTGAAATTTTTTAATTTGCTTTGCCTTTTTAGTTAGGAACAAATAATAAATAAACATTAGAGAGAATCATATTTTAAACAATCCCTTCCAATTTTTGTGAATATATTTTTCTGAAATAAAACAGATATATTTCAAATTAATATCTGACTTTAATTCGTACTAGAAGTGATACCGAAGAATACAGGAAGCAATTTCCTCACTGGAGTAAGTCTATCTTGTCCCGTGAGATGTTATAATCAATTAATTATCTGTTTGAGGTCATTTTAATATGTGCAATTCTAAATTTTCCTTTTACGCTTTGCAATAAACTTCTTGGTGTAATTCAAAATATAACTTTAACAACTCAGTTGTATGTATGTATATTTAATCTCTCCCTTTTACGGGTTTGAGGGCCTCCGCTCCCTGTACATATCTTTACATTTCATCCTTAGTCTAACTTATTCGCTGCTTATATTCTAAATCTTCGCCTTACATGATAACAGTCATATTAATACTATTATTCTTAACTTTCTACAAATCTAAGTATGAGCGACCTTCCAGGGCTTCCGTTTTCTCTTACCATCAATTGCATTTTCAACGATTTAAAATTTACCATTTTTCTAGTGACTTTCCTTCACAGAGGATTACCCGTTTGGCTCTGCCCTGTTCCCTTACTTTCTCTTATTTCTTCCAGCTTTTTCATCCACATCACTCCCTGTCCATTACCATCCAAGATCCATCTCACACACTTTGTTTAAATTAATTTTTTTAAACATTAGGGAAAGAGCAAAATTAATTCAGTTAAAAAAATACAATACTAGTTAAAACATGGTTCTTGTTGAGGTTCCCATAATATTTGTTCATAACTAAAAAGTTTTAAAAAAACCATGTCAATTGTTTAAATAAGCATGTTCGTTAACTTGCATTAATTATTACCTCACTAAGTAAAAAGTGGACAAAAAGTTTAAGAGTTCAGAAAAAACCGCAAATTTTTATCAATTATCTAAGTTGTGAACATTAATACATTGTTTAAACAACTATTTTTGTTAACTTGCATTATTATTATATACTATTGCTTATTTTTAACTGTTAAATGTGTTATTTTGATTTTGTAATCAAAAAATGGCAAAAAACTTAACAGTGTTACGCTTCATGTAGCAGACTTGAGGCTTTATGGCTGACACACAAGGCCGTTACTACTTGTTGCGACTTTGCATATGGAAAATAGTGCCGATGTTCAAAAAGTTACACCAAATATTTTTAAATTGATTAATTGATTCAAAAAGAAGTAGCTAGTTTTTGTGATATGTATCTTATTTGTATCTTCAAAAAACGGCTTTGGAATAGTTAATAATTTTTATTTCTGCTTCTATCTAGAAATACCTGAGAATGAATATTTCATTTTCACAATTTAAATATCTAAGAAATGTAAATTCTTTAAATGTATTACTCATTCCAAAAACCTTGTCGATAAAAGTTTTTATTTTTTTAAATATTCATATAAGGCTGTTTTATTATTATTTTTAACTTCTCAATTTTAAAATAGTATATAAGTATAATAAAAACTTAGCTTCTTGGAAAAGGAACACGAAGCTACAGTAACATTTTATTTCAAAAATTTGTGGCCTAAATTATATCTACAAAGCTTAGAACCACCCTACTCTGGGACGCAAATTTTTAGTTTGAATCGCAAAAAATAACATTGAAAATAAACAAATTAAATTTATGCAAAAACTTCACTAGTTGCAATGAGATGTTTAATGACAAATTTTTTTAAATATAATAGGATGCGCACTTTTTTACATCATAAAAACAAGAGAACGAAAATACTTTTTTTTCAATACCAATGCATATTATGAATTTTAATAATATAAATTGATTGAAATAATACATTTTTCAGGGTATCTGAGAATAAAATGTAATGCAAAATAAGAAACAAATATTGAAGTCATCATTGAAAATAAAATTTGCACTTTATTTTGTAATAGGGGAGAGTGGAGTATGGTGTCAGGCTTTGAATGAAATGTCCTTTAAATTATAATTGAAATGTGATTTTGATTTTTGTATTATTTCGTGAGGAGCTCATATTATCAGGTTGCATATCTCATTACCTAAATCCGTTTTTTAACAACGTCATTATCTGATATTTAATTAAATCGTTGGTCTTGCATTTGGGTCAGCATACCCTATACCATGGGGCATGGTGTCCATTATATTAGTCCCGGTTTATTTGATGAATATGAACGTTGTAGAATAAAAAGCGTATAATATAATAATTCTTGAAAGTATAATGTAACGAAAAAAATTATTCGAGACATGGTCAACACTAAATCAATTTTTTCTTATCAATCAAAGTAAAGTATGTCGCAAAACCTAGTTATAACCTCTTACTCCTTGAAGATTCTATTCACCGTGTAAAGATCTGCATTTGCCTTTAACAGATATCTTGTTTACCGAAAGGTACCAAAGGCGCGAAAATTCAAAACAGTTATTGAACAATAATATTCGAAATCCTATTTATTGAGTTATTGTTCAACCCATGTAATTTATAATATATAATTATATATAATATAATTATTATAATTATTATAATATATAATTTATAATATAATGCAAATTATAATTAGGAATTTAAATACATTTATAACTTGTATTTTTTATATTTTTATATAATTTTTTACAATTTTTATATTTGTAGATTATAATCACGAATTTCACATGATAGTCCATTTCAAAGTAATTAAACCTGAACTTGGTACTTACCGTATTATTATTAAATGAAACTCCAAATCACGTGTCGATTTTCATTTTCTGTATAACGTTATTATTAAAAACCTCGAATTTAATTAGAAGAACAGACATAAATAAATTGCTGTCTTTTTCTACATTGTCGATGAAATTACCGACGTGTTATCAAGCACTGTTACCATCTCCACAAAGTTTTAGAGACAGCATGCCCCGTATGTCATGTTTCAAGATTTTATTAATTTTAGTACATTTAGAACGTTCATAAAAACAGTTTATGATACAAGACCTTTAAGGAAATACTTCACCTATTAGAATCTCACATTTTCATGCTTCAAGTAATTCAAAATATAGTGTAACTGCTTAATTTCTGCCAAAGACTTTTCCGTCTGTTTCTGTCAAAACTGTTTTTTTCATAATAACTTTTCTGACACGTAATTTAAAACGAAAATTTCATGACATCACTATTTTCCCAAACAATGAAAGACATTTTATGCAAAAAAATAATATGGAAATCAATAAACGCAGGCGTTTTTTGTAATTGACACCATGCCCCACACGGACACCATACCCCACTCGACCCTATCTGTATAAGCAGTCCCAGACCGAGGTACAGAAATAAATATAATAATAAGCTTTAACAAAAGAGAGTTCACAATCACCAAATTACAGTTGTCGATGCTTTGTTGACCTTTATTTTTAAAAGGTCTACGCAATTTTCTGCACTGCAACTTTTTCTCTAGCTTCACCCGCAAACGAAGTAATTTGAATAAACTGAATACGAATATTTGCCCTGAAAAATAGACCAAAATTGGTCATTTTTGTATCACTCAAAATTGCGTCTACTTTAATGAATATTAAGAACATTTTTTCATAAAATTAACAGGTTCCAAATTACAGATACTAACTTCAAATTGGATTTTGTAGCCTCTTCTTTGAAAAAAGCGGGTTTCTGTGAACAGTCATAACTCGGCATCTTTAAGAGATGGAAGGTTATTTTTGATCTTTCTCAGAATTTTCTTGAGTTTCATTTTGATGTTGGATACTTTTTTCTAAAAGGTAATGTGGTATGGATCAGTCTACGCAAACACGATTTTTAGAATTTCTTTCAAAAATATTTCCTGCACGCGCCGTAGTCATTCTGAACAAATTTGGAATGTTCATCAGGACCCCTCAGTAACGGCCTCGACAAAAAAATGCGCTTAACCTCCTCAATGCGGTAAAAAGGTCTTTTTTCGTACGAGATACTCGGACCATTTGGAGGCACTTGTTGAGTAATTTCAGTTATCGTTTCAATCTTTATTAAGTTGCTTTCTTGGTACTGAAATGCGAGAGGCTAACGTCCCTTACCCTGACACGTGCCATCTTCGAGCTGAAGAGCATGATTTTGTTTCCACACATACATATATTTATATATTATTATTTTTATATTGTTTATATAACTGAGTTTCTATAATATATAGAAGTACATAATAACAATTATAACTTAAACAAAATAAGAAAAAAGTTTTCCAAGTTCCAACTTCAAAAATTCCCAGGGGACTCGGTTTTTAAGGTAGAGGAATCGTCCTGGGCTCAAAATGTCGGAAATTTATCTGGCTACATGGTCTATGAGTCCCTATACGCAACTCCATACCGACAAAGTAGGCCCATTTCCTTGCGGAACGTCGTATATAGTCATAAATATTCCAATTTCTGGTTACGAATTAAAAGTTACAACTTGGTCAATATTTAATTTATTCATGTAAACATAACACAGGCCGACAGAAATAAGATTTCTTTTGTATCCAAAGCCTGGACTAGGTGACCCCGAAGGATTTTAATGTCCTAAAAACCAATCCGTTGTCCAAATTTTTCCTATATACACTGGGAATCCCATTTAAGTATCTTCCATTTACGGCGTTCTTGGAATTTTAGTCCTCGGCATTTTGGTTGATGCGAGGGCCTCGGGACCGAGAGAGAGGCGGTGCTCAGTCAAGCGTGACAAACAGCATGAGGGCAGTACTCTCAGCGCGTTATTTGAGACAGCTGTTAGCATGCGTCCAAGTCCAACAGAAATCGTTCATGTGACTTACTGTTTACGGTCGGAGTGAGCGAATGTTGTGTTCAATTTTAGCGAAGGCCATTTATGACCAGACCTGAAACCGCACTTAAATGGGATTTCCAGTGTACCAATAAAAATTGAATTTCGTAAAAAATCGAGCTACTGGTGTTTGAAACGATACGTGCGGCTTACTCGTTTTTTTAACAGTTTCTGAAAGGTACTCGTTTCTAAAAAGAAAGGGCGAAATAATGTTAAAAATCAAATTCTAAAAATACATAATAGCAACATATAGGCATAAAAGAAAAATTATTTTTCTGTATTTGGTTAAAAACTATTGAATTGTGAAAGGAAGTAAGAAAATTATGGTTTATTTTTATAATAATACAATTTTTATTGATTAGACATGTAATTTATTTAATATAATTTTATGTTTCAAACGATATAATTTCCGTCCGTTTGTTGTAGATTAATATTTGAAAGTCCTCAACTCCTTGCAACTGTTTTTGCGAAAAAAAATGTGTTCACATTCGCATCTAGGTTATTTGTGCGTTTATGGCTAATAAAATGCATTGGCATAAACCTACGAGTAAAGTAGAAGGAACTTGCTATGAAAAAAAACTTGTTTCGCGTATCACGTTTCGTTTCACGTGTAAAATAACTGATGAAAAGGTTTCATATTTAACTCCCTCCACTCCCCACTTGCTACAATGTAGCAAGAGTGGTGGATCCAGTATGGATAAAAGAAAGCGAATTAGGACGCTTATTTTGAATGTGAAGTCTGCGGATGTCCACCAGACCACGACGTGTTCACTTCATATTTTAAATAATGTTTCATTCAAAAGATATTTTTGTTTAAAAGTTGTTATATTTTTCGCGTTGATGACAAAAAGTGTTTAACATCAAAAATCTTTTCTGATTTTCCTGATATCAATATCCTCCACCTTCAATGATACAATAATCTATCTCGATCATTGCCACATTGTCATTTTTCGTTTAAAATTTGTTCTTAACCATATAATACCGGATTTGAAAAATCACATGGATGTAGGTTGTGCTTTTTGCAAAGGTGAGTTACAATTGTTTTTAGTGGAAGACCAAGATTTAATCAATGTGAATTTATCGCCTACAGTTACTTTTGAAATTGCTTTCCGATTAGAAATTTTCAGTAAAATATGGGTGACCAATCAATTGGATAGCTGGAGGGACAACAATAATGCCAAGTGTATGCTCAACTTTATTTTTGTTAATCTTCGTAAAAAATAATTTCTCACCATAGGTGTGTTTCAAAATCATTTTTTATTTTTATAGCACCATCTAGTAAAGCCGTAAAATCGAGAATTGTTTTATTACGTGTTTATTATTTCATTAATACAAGTTACCGAAAACTTTTTTATTTTAGATCAAAATTAATTTTATAGCACGTCTGCAGTTATTAATTTGCATATTGGGATCCGCCGCACTGCAATGCGCCATCTATTGTATCAATGCGGGCAAAATGTGAACTCGCGAACACAGCTAGAATTTTTGAGATGCATTTTAATTTGTGCCTACCAAAAAGTTTACTGTTGTTTTTAATAGCTAAAAAAACACGTTTCATGTTCAAACTGTTTTTGCCAAAAAAGAACTATTATTTTACTATGATATATAAGTTTCAACACGTTATAAGCTTCAGTTAACTTATTTAAACATAAAACTAAACTCAAAATAATTTTTGAGCAATTTACACATGAAATATTCACTATCTGAAAATGTATAATCTAAAAGTTAGATTAGAACTCGTATTTTAATACTGGTCGTCTATAATTCACATTTTTTGCATATTTTGTATCAAATTTTTTGCTATATAATGTGTTGAAACATACATGACGTAGTAAAATAATTATTTTCTTGACAAACATAGTTTTTATAGGAAACGATTTTTTTACTGTATATGATGAAAATTCCATATGTGAGACTTAGTTTCCCATAAATCTTTATTTTTTGTATGTACTAATTGTTTAAATGAAAATCAATGGCAACATTTCTTTAGAGAACACACATTTTGGTAAAAGAATTTTTTTTAAATCTCATTTTTTGATACAATAATTTTTTTTTTAATTAATTCAAATTTTTGTTAAAATTTGGTGAAAATTTTAACGTAGTAATAATGTCTTTCAACCTTTAAGCATCGATAATTCTTGAAATTATTATCATTTGATGAAAAAAAATAATTCTTTCTTCTTCGGATTTTTAGCACAAAATGTCTGTCATACTGTTATATCGCGATCTTCAATTTTGATTTTCTCGGAACGGGATGATTATTTTTGTATCAAAAGTTTTGTATTCTCATACAGCATCCCCATATCTCGATAGTGAGCTAACATTTTTGCAAATTATTTGAAATTCGATGTTCAATCCCTACCGGAAACCGATTTTTGAAACATGTGAAATTGTTCCCTCAGAAGTTTTGGAAAACTTACTCGGAATTGGCTAACTTGTTTACATCTAAACTTTTTTACCCTCAGGGCGCTGAAGGTTAACGTAGTTTGGATTCGAATGCACCCAATAGAATGCCATTTCTTGTGAATTGTGTAGAAGAAACAGCAGTGCCCTCATACACAAACTCAGTATATCTGGAGCAGGTTTTTATTTTTTTATTTTAACTGGAAATTTAATTTTTTATCGCAATGCACAGTCGAGTCTGCTTAAATTTCAGGTTAGTGTCACAACCATTTTCTCGAACTTGGATAATTTTTTTCAATCAAACTTGTTTGGCATCAATTCAGCAATACTTCAGCTTGGGAGTTGACTTTTTTCATCTTCAAATAGTCATTTCGATTTTACAAAATGCTTTTTCGCTCCCCTGAAAAATTTCCATATTGTTGGTTATCTAGTTCTGTACTATCAAATTTCAAATATAATCACTATCAAAATTAAAATCCACATTTTTTTAATTTTAGGATAATTACTTATATTAAATTTTCATTATCCTTTTACGAGCGTTTCTTAAACTAGCTGTAAAGTAACCGATTTCTTAAAAAAAATATCCAAAGATGCTGCATTTTTGCAATCCATTTACAATGATATGTTCTATAAAAACGTAGGTTTTTGTAGATTTCGAACAAAAAATTTAGAAGCTTTTTAAGAATTATGAAAGGCTTCAGAAGAATAAAAAAAAAATTTGAAGATTCCTAGGAAAATTGAAGATGATTTTTTATTTTTAAAGAATAATTTTAAGGGAATATTTAAAAAGATTTCAAAAGGTTTTTCAAAATTCTTAAAGAAGCATCCGGAAGATTTTAAGGCAAATTTTTTAATTTTGCAGGATTTTGTAAAAATGTTACGAAAAATTCGCATCATTTTTTGAAATTTCTTTAAATAAAATGTTAGAGCTATTTAAGGAGTTTTGAAAGGTTTTAAGAGAATGAAAAAATTTTCTTGATATTCCTGGAAAATTTAAAATTATTTTTGTTTTGAAAAAATAGTTTTAAGATAATATTTTTAAATATTTCAAAACAAAAACAGCTTTTGATGTATAAATAAAAATTTAACAAGTATTAATTTGAAACTGCCTACAATTAAAATAATTTAGCTTCTAATTTAAAAAGTGTTCTGTTTATAAAAAATTTAATCTTTCCAAATTTTATTTTTCTAGCTCAAAATTGCTTAAAATGATAAAATTCTCAAAGATGACAAATTAATTGATTCATCATTCAATTCAAAACATTAAAAATGATGGTTTGTATTTATATACGCGGAATTATATTTTTTAACTGAATCTGAATCTTTCATCTTACAATTATGATACTTTAAAATTTCAAATTTTGCAGTTTAACTTCATATAATTTAACATTGTTAAATTAAAAAGTCATAAGTGCTTCTATTTTATATGTGTAAATTATTGAGTGTATGGTTAAAAAATTATTCATTTTTAAACTTTTAAAATTTTTAATTTAAGAGATTCAGTGCTTTAATTTGCAGTTCAGTTTTTAATACTTCAAATGGAAAATTCTTCAACAATTAGAGGGTTAAAATTGTTTAATTTCATTGACCGTGAAAATTTTAGCGTGCCGAGAAAAGCGGAAAATGACCGAGAACTTTTTTTAATGGTCACCATGTAGATGTCATAACGGGTATATTTTAATACCATTGAAATAATAATTTAAGTCCGTAATTCAGAGTGGAGAAGTTTTTAGGAGAGGTTTACATAGGCTTTGCAGAAAAGGCTTTTGACAAATTCATTGCTCGTTGATGAGAAGATTAATAGATACTGAACATAACTCTTGTTTTTGTATCCGAAAATAATAACTAGAGTATTGATGAAAGATTAAAGTCTGACAAAGTTGCCGATGCTTTATGATTAATTATTGAATTGCATGATGGAACCATTTAACTTAACCCTCACATTCTGAGCTCGAATAAGCTTCTAAGTAAAAAATATTTGTCTTGCAGGGCTTCCTGTGCTCGACCCTAAACTTCTTAATAACACAGCCACACACAAAAAAATCTAACCTGGGGTCAGACCATGTTTATTACATGTTTTAAAGGTCGCAGAAACCGAATCCGAAGTCCATTTCACCCCATTATGTCAGGTTCTTGACATGGGCCATGGGTTCAAGGGATTATGGGATTCAAAATATTAGGTATAACGGGCTAATTTGGGCTCGAATTATAATATTTTTTGAGGTTATGTTTAAAACCTGACATGATGGGGTGAAATGGACTTCGGATTCGGTTTCAGCAACCCCAAAAACATATAATAAATATGGTCTGATTCCCAGGCCAGAAATTTTTGTTGTGTGTGGCTATGTAAATAATTAAATTAAAGATAAAAATTTTCTTTAGACGTGAGAATAGTTGTGTCCGTCTTGGTTTGAGTTTCTGCGAAAGGACAAATGTGTTTCAGGTTTTTTTTCTTCGCAAAAGCCGATGTTTTATCATTGCCGAGGATGTCTTTGATCAGGAAAGTGTCTTCTTCGGGGGGGCCCGTGTTGCGCTCTGGACACTTCAGAAAGCTGAAAACTCTGAAGAAGAAGTATTTTGTTCTGTGCGGCGAAGCTCCTAGATATCCTGCATGCCTTGAGTATTATGATGACAAGACAAAGTTTGAAAATAGACAGCCGCCAAAACGCAGGATTTTTCTTCAGAACTGCATCTGTATCAACAAATATAGCGAGACCGGACATAAATATTGCATTATTCTTCATACGATGGACGATTACTTCTGTTTTATATTGGAGAGTGAAAATGAAATGGAAGACTGGCTTAGTTCTATGTTGTTGTTGCAGAGTGGAGGACAATCTGACGGCAAACAATCATATCCCATTTATGGTATACATTTTTTATTTTAATCTTTTCTCAATTTATCATTTCTACTTGACCGGTTTGTGGCACTACCTAAAATTTTGGTCCAATTTGAAAATTTTGTAGACCCGGGTCGAAACCATTAAAATTGCAGTCGGGTGTATATCCGTCCGTCGTTCTGTTTGTCGTGTTTCGTCCTTTTGAGTGTGAGATCTTATTTTTCGGGCCTTAAGACTTGGGATTCACGGTTTTGAGCCTTATGGCTTGATATTTATCGTGTTTGGCTTTCCGGCTTAATACCTGAGGTTTTGAGCCTTACAGTTCGATACTGATGGTTTTGGGCCTTACGGCTTGATGCTACAGGTATTGGGCCTCAAATTTTTGTTCTGGACCTTACGGCTTGAGGTGTTGGGCTTTAAGCTTTAAGGCTTACGGATATGATCTTATTATCTGGGAAGTTATTTTTGACCCTCATTTGTTGAGTCTTATACTTTTGGGGCTTATGGATTATTTTTTTAAACTCACGATAGATTTAACAAAAAAACTTTTGAATTCAAGTTGAATTTGGCGATTAAAACTATACACGATAGTAGTATTCTTTCCTTAAAATGATGTCTGTATATCACGATAAATGGGCGGCTGATCAATGGTCTCGTGAATTATGCGGAAACATAGTGATTGGCAACAATAGCTGAAAAGCAAATGATTAAGATCTTTGCAAAAATTCATTTAAAATTGTTTTAACTATTTGTAGGTTGTGTATATAATTGTTTGTCACTTTGTCTTACGAATATTGAACGGAAAGCATGCCAAAAACAGTTTTTGGCTCCAGCCAATGACTATACGATTCAGTGGCTAATCACTGTGCTTTCAAAATCAGTAATCTATAACCTGATGTGGCCAACGAAGTGGCCAATGACTGTATTTCATCATATTTCAGTGGTCAGTCACACAATCATTGGCATATGCCAATCACTATGTCTTTGTGGCCAATGATTGTTTTTCTTTGACATTATGGTTAATTTCTTCAAATATAAATTATCTACTACTTTTAAAGCTCAAATGACTATTTTCATTGAAATCTTTATAAAATTAGTTATATTATCCATCTGTGTATTTTAGAATTTCGCTCGACGTTTTTCACAAATTATTAAACTGGAAAAATTCCTTAAGTGGCCAATCATTGTACCGATTACACTATTTAAGAAAAAAATGTATACTACTGGAAAATGAAAAAAATTTTATTCTATTCTTATTGTTTATTAAATCACAATATTCATATGTTAACCAATATAATTGTAGGTAGATATAATTCTGATCTAAAATTTTTATTTTATCTCAGAAGAGTGTCGATTAGTTCCTGATTAGTTCAATTTCAACTGAAGATAATTTTCGCAAATCTTAAAAACACAAGAATATCATTTTTGAGAATATTTGTAATAATTCAGCTGATTAAGGTAAATTTAAATCTGAAATAGTCACAATTTCTAATATTTTTTCTGAAAATGGTTTGTAATAATGATTATTATTAATTTTTATATAGAGTTTTCTGATTAACACTCACTCTTGTGATAATTTAAAGCAGTTTAAGTTTCAAGTGCAGAAAGCAATTTTGTTTCCACGCGAAAGTGGCATTTTAATTGATTTATTTTAATTGTTCATCAAAATAAAATTCGGGTTATCTATAGACATTCAGGCGATGAAAGGTCCGAATAAAAAAAAACTCAAATTCAAATATTTGTCAAAAATATTTGTTCATATGAATGATTATTGTTAATTTTTTGTAAAGTTTTGTTACTATAACAGTCACTCTGGCAATAATTTATAATAGTCTTAGCAAAGAAAAATATTCCCACAGTAAATTGCGACATTTGATAATTTGTTCATAAAATTTGTTTATAACAATTAAATGGGTAATTACAAAAATTATTTGTGTTCCGTGAATCTTGCGCTTCGATTTAAGATGATTTATAAAATAGTTATATACTTTATTTATTTATTTAAACTGCAAATGGGAAAAAAATTGTAGGGTGTAAAACTTTTTCAACAAAAAAGTGCGTTTCTTGCCAATGAGGGCGTGTCTAGCATGTGAGTACACCTACACAATTATATAATTGCATAAAATGTATGGAAAAGGTCTTTTGGTCAAGTTGGGTGAAAGTTTCCGTTTCTAATTCTTCACATGATGTTTATTAAAAGTCGTAGTGAAACAGTCTCACTGAAAGCGATTTTCCGTAAGTTTTCTGCGGGGTTCTTGATTTACGATTTCAGATGAAAAGCCAAAATACATACTCTTTGAAATCCTATTTCTTCCATGCCATTTGACCATTTTGCTTTGACGGTTTGAAATTTTTGTTTATTTAAAAAAATATTAGAGTTAATGTATATTTTCTAAAGTTTCTACATTGTCAGTACCGATAAAAATTATTCCATGTAAGAAAATTCATATATAATCTATGGCCCCTTCAGTATGCTCAAAATATGGTTTTTAAAAAAGTTCGAATATTGTTTTTCGGCAGATTTTGCCGGATATGAATTTTTAGACCCGTTGAAATTCATTATGAATTGTTTTGTATTTACCTGGAATTCTTTAGATTTCCACAGAAATCTTCGAAACTCATTTGGAATTCTTCAGAATTCTCCATGATGCGTTAAAATTCACAATGAACTCTTCGAAATTCACAATAAATTCATTTTAATTCAAATTCATGATGAACTCTTGGGAATTATTTGGAGTTCGTCATAAATTCTTTAAATTCACTGTGAACACTTCGGTATTTACCTGAAATTCTTTGAAATTCGGCATAAATTCTTTATAATTCAACATGAATTCTCTGGAATTCTTCGTAATTTTTGGAATACATTTGAATTCCCCCGAATGCTCTGAAATTCACAATAAACACTTCGGAATTCATCGTGAATTCTTTTGAAATTCACCGTAAATTATCTGGATTCATAATGAACTCTTCGTAATCCACCATAAATTTATTGAAATTCTTCGTAGTTCATCATAAATTCTTTAAATTCACAGTCCTGATATGGGAAGGGGGGGGGGGGGGCGCCCGCCAGTACAGTGTTCGGTCACAGAAAAATGATTGGTCAAAGAAGAGTGATAGGTCACATACACACCTCTTACCACCTTTTCCAGCTGGAGTGGGGGGTCGCCAGTCCAGTGTTCGGTCACAGAAAAGTGATTTGTCATAGAAGAGTGATAAGTTGCAGAGGAGTGTTTGGCCACAGAAGAGTGATTGGTCACACCTTCTATCACCTTTTCCAGTAAAATATTGTACTATTTATGTAAAGGTTTAAAAATTTTCGCCGGGAAAGAAAGGCCGGCAAAGTATACTGAAATAGAAATTCAAATCCGTAAAAATTTGTGAAAGAGTTGACAAAAAAATTGCATCAACGATAAAATCAGCCGCAATACAAAATTTAACTGCGACAAAATATGCCAGAGGAGAAAATGAAAATATAGTATTGTATGTCTGAATAGAAAATTAAAATCCGACATAGTTTGCCGAAAGACAATAATCGATCTTTTTAACAGCCTAGCGTAAAATCTAAGCATGCCGAAGGGGTCACGAGGCATTCAACATGAATTTCCTTAGATGGCATTATTTTTTTAAACCCGGTAAAAAATGGTAGGTCATGTTCATTTTTTCACCGGTACGGTTCGTTATACACAACCTGAATTTTGTTATGTTATCCAACTTGTAACCGTATGTACATTCGACATGCCAATACCAAAATTTGGGAAAGTATTTCTAGCTGAAATCATCTGGCTTGTCAAAACAAAATTGGTTCTGAGTCGAATGAAAAAGAATTAAATTCTTAAATTCTAAATGAAAAAGAATTATATTCTTTGTCATACAAAATCAAGTCGAAAGCATCAATTTTAGGTACATTTAAATACATTTTCCTCTTCAGATCATGTGTGGCAAGTGAATATCCAGAAAAAAGAACTTGGTGAATCTAAAAACGTTCACGGACCTTACAGATTGTGCCTGACAGATCAGGCAATAACTTTTATTAAACTTGGTGCGAAACAGGATACTGATTCCATTAAATTTCCTGTAAGTCTATATCATTATCAAAATTTGAACTCAATATAGGTTTCATTCGCCAGAATGGTTTAAATACTTAAAAACAATTAAGTAATTATAAAAATAAAATGATGTACACCGATTTGTGTATTGTGAAAGAAGATTATTATAAATCGATTTGTATAAGCTTATTTTAATTTTTTTCTTTGTCAGCTGAAAGTTATAAGGCGGTTTGGATTCGATGACCGGATCTTCTTCGTGGAAATGGGAAAGCTGGCAGTAACAGGTGCTGGAGGATTTTGGATAGAAACGAAAGACTTGGCGGGCAATATTTATGCCACTATACTGAATGCAATGACCAACTTGAAAAGCGATAAACCCAAAGCCGGATCTCGTCAAATAATGTAACAAATTATTATTTGGGTGATTCTTAAGATTTTTTAAGTGATTGAAGTTTGGTATTTGTTAAATCTAAGACATATTTTCTAAACGTAAGATTTTAAGTATGAATGTATCGTTGTAATTTAAAGAAAATTATTAAAAATTATGACTATGAGTGATAAATAAAAAGTTCTTGATTTTTTAAATAAACCTGGCATTTAAGGCGAGAGGGCTTATGTCTCGAAATTGTTTTTTAATTTTCCATAATAATAAGTGTTTTTTCTTCAAAAGAAGGTTTGATAGGGTTTCCGTGAAGAGACACAAAAATATATAATGTTACATCTCTCGGTACTCAAATTTTGTAGTTAAAATGAGTCAGTTATGAAAAGTGTTCCATTTTGAGATATAGGTATTTTAATTGGACTTTTTTCAATAACATCAGGGTTTTCAAGAATAATTTTCAAGATATTTTTTTTTCAATGAGAGTTTCTCCCCATAAGAATACTAAAATTAGGATCAAAGAATTTTTAGAGAATTTAGAACCTAAATCGTTTTCTAAAAGTTTCACAGTTAATATTATTTTTTAAATATTTACATTATTACTGTGATTTCGTTCAGATGTAAATGATATTTATACATACATTTTTTTGAGTGTACAAAATTCGATACAAAATTTTTACATTTAGGATAAGACTCGTGGTTGTGTAAGAACAGAGTTCAACAGAGGACACAAGAAGCAGGTCAAACACGTGGATTCGGTGCAACAAAATGAGTCGCTGTCCTTCACTCTGAACACCTGTTGCTTTTTTAGTTTCTCATGCTTGGCCATCACTGACTGGAATTGCATTCATGATGGTTGGCCCTGTCAAACTGATTCAAAAAATCACCATCTAAATTCTAACAAGCCTGAAGATATTTGATGAAATGAATTTGTATCTGTAACTATCAACCTACGAGTGTTTTTGAGAAAATATCATTCTATTTCTTTTCAACACAGAAAAAACTGAGGGATCAGTAATGCTGCGGCTCAAGTGAAACTTGGGATCATTTAGAACTCAGGCTCTAAAGGAACTCTTATTTAGGGTTCCTTTTTAGTTTGTTCATATCCGATAGATGGCCATCGGCGTTTGCCGACGTTTTCAACTGCGCATGTGCCGAGAAGCGCGGGTCTATTTGAAATCAATAAATACTATGAACAGTCATACAGATAAATGTTAACAAATTTTTTTCATTCTTATGTAAAACAAATTAAATTGAATTATAGAAATACCTAGCTTCTTGAAAAATTTTTATATTAACCTAATATTGCAAGTGTATATTATATCATTTTGAATAGTCCCGCGCTTTTTGGGCATGCGCAGTGGAAAACTTCGGATTTGCAACATAACCTTAAAAACTGTCACATTTCATGTGCAATATCTTCCTTTCAAGAATGACTAATGTCTATGATTTTAGTTTCTTCATTAAATTTTTTCCAGTGCAATATTATTTAATTCCAATTATAAAGCATAATCTGCATCATTAACTTGTGCAATCTTTGAAGTGAGTCAAGGCAGAAGTGAGAAAAAGGCTCTATTAGAACCATTTGAATCCACACTTGGGTTCATTTAGAAACCATTTATCATTTTGGGTTCCTTTTCAGCAAGAGAGGTTCCTTTTTGTTGCAGCTCCTTTGGAACCAAAAATTGGTTCTAATAGAAACCCCAGTTTTTTCTGTGAAACTACGTGTCTTATTTATTTTTTTATTTAAAAAAACATGCATAGAACTTGGATAAAAAGGGTGGACTAACAGTTTATTTGTTTAAGGGGTACATATATAAATATTATATTTTCATAATTTGGAAAGAAGATGTTTTTACAATTTGGAGGCTCATTTGAGGTCGAAAAGTATGTGTTATTTGTTATTATATAATGGGTAAGGTAATATGAAATACTAAAAGCCTTCGTCCTTGAGATTTAAGAAAGTGCCAAGCCATTGCGTGTTGCACCCGCCAACAGCCTGCCATATCCTTTCACGTGATTGTGATAGTAAAATGCAGGAGGCAACGTCCTTTTCCTTGCCACGTGCCATCTTTCAGATAAAAAAAAACCTGTTAGGCTAAGGTCCTTTCGGTCGCCACATAGTCCAGTCATCTGGTACTTTCGCGTGGTAATAACATGGGAATGCATTTTTTTCAAGCGCTTCCTTCGGGGCTGCATAACATGGGGTCAGATTTTCTAACAAGAATTTTGTCCCTCAACTTAGAAACCTTTTATGAAAAAAGTGCAAATCATCCTATATCAGTGGATTGGTTTTTTCCTGTGCATTGTACATTGAAAAAAACTTATTTGAATCAAAGAATTTTTTGTTTGATTTGAATAAAAAAAATGATAGAGCAGAATGTGGCCGAAGAAATATTTCTTTAGTTCAGAGAAAAATGGCCTTGTTTCAAGAAAATGTACTTAAATGAAGAAAATCAAGTTTCTTCAATCTAGTACATTTTTTAAAGACAATAAATATTTGTTTAGATCAAGGAAATATTGCATCGTCCGTATTTGTATCGATATTTTCTTAAATGAATTATTCATTCTTTTCCGTGAAGTTATTTCAAATATATATTGTTGAGCGACCCCCCTTGAAAACGCGCCATTGCACGCACGTGAAACAGGCGTAATGCCGCCGCTTCCAGCTCAGTGACGTTCGAACATGCGCACTCCGCCGCGCCGGGCCGACATTAAACTTTACGCCCGCTACATATAACTTTACACCCGCTACACATACACTGCTCCACGCAAGTGAGAATATGGATGAAATTATCTTTATCTTTAAAAAAATTTGCATCGCTGGACCCCACAGTCTTCCTTCTGCAAAGTACACTATTTCTTCCTTTCACTTATAATCTAAAATTGACAAGTGCACCAAACATCCTCTATCTGCTTTACAAACTTGTTTTCAAGGAGGGTAGGACAA
The DNA here is from genome assembly GCA_932178445.1 of Andricus quercusramuli. Classification (NCBI taxonomy): domain Eukaryota; kingdom Metazoa; phylum Arthropoda; class Insecta; order Hymenoptera; family Cynipidae; genus Andricus; species Andricus quercusramuli. Next base: position 24,642 of record CAKNXH010060283.1, read on the forward strand.
AAAGTATCGTGTGTATCAAGGGCGTACGGCTATTTTGACGAGTGTGACTGTCGCCCTCACTTCCCTCGGGTGGCAAGTTCACACTCGTCGAAATAGCCTTCTTTACGCCCTCCATAGACAATGTACTATTGTTTATCTGAAAGAAATGTTTATAATAGACATGAATCACTTCATTTTGTTTATCAAAAGAAAGACATCTTTCTATTAAATAAATTCATACGTAAGTGAACAGATTACTTCATTCGACTAATATGAAAAAAAAACTTATATGAAAGAAATATATCTTTCACCTAATTAATATCGCTTTTAGATATCACAATATTCCTTCTATTTTAATAAACCAAAATATTGTATTCATGCATTGGTGAACTACTTATTTCAAACGGAATGTTTTTTAATTCAACGGCTCAAAATCATTGAACAAAAGAAATATTTCTTTGGATGTGAAAACAAGATTCAAGAAAACTAGGTTCATAATTTTACAGATATCAATTCCCTGAGTTAATTATCTCACACTCTCAGGCTATAAGAAATATTTCTTTCTTTCAAAGAAATTGCGCCTGAAGAAATGATTTCTTTGAATCAATGTACGAATTTGTTTCTTGGTTTTTTTTTTTGCTCAAAGAAACGGAGTCAATGAAATTTATTCCTTTTTATCCAAGAATTGTTTTTCAGTGTAAAGAAAAAAGTCATAGACAAAAATAGAAGTATATCACATTTTGCTCAAAACTACGAAAAAGTATTCTGTGACTAATAGTATAGGTCTGGGAGTTATGGTTATTCGGAAAAAAATCGTTTTAAGATTTGTTGCGAAAAATTCCTTCGTTTCAGTTATTTTCTGTGTGACGAATTAATGCAGATGGAACTACCCGTAATCTTAGACAAAGAGCAATATCCTAACCATAATAAATCGCAAATTATCATCTGTTGACCCTTTTAGGCCTATTTTTGGAGGTAAATCAGAAGAGTACCGTTTTTTGAAAATAACTCATTTCTGAACGAATTCACATTGAAGATGCCAGAGAATGAATGCAAGTATTAAATTCCGCGTAAATTAAAGAAATAGAATGGTCTATCCTTATTAGTTTTTGATTTATGACCTTCACAAAATCTCACGTTCCTTTATTTTTCATCCAAAAATGTGCAATACTGTTTTTTGGTAATAGCTCCTTTCATGGTTGTCACAAGCGAAAGTGTGTGTTTGAACATTTCTGTGATTCAATTGATTGAAAAAGAACAGTTGTAAATTTTAATCAATAAACAAATCACTTATTATTACATTTTTTTCTGCATCCCATCAAATGTGTTTTCTTTTGGTTTTTTAAACTGCAATGTCTCTTAGGGAAGCTTATCATAAGTAATGAAATATGAATTGATTATGTACTCATGTAATGTTTATGATAAATTTTTCCAATTTGAAGGCACTATTAATAATAATGTCTATTTTTTAAAAGTGTTTTTGTAAAATGGTTTATATTATTTCATTTTTTCCGTTGAACTGCCTGAAAATAATATGAATATATTTAATTCATGTTCTTCACACATAATATTCTGTTCGGTTTTTATAGTTCCAAATTCCAAAAATGGGCTTCATTTATCTAAAGATTATTGCACATTACTTATAGTTATTTCCAAGGAAATTAACTTTTTGGCCTATTTTTGGATGTAAATCCAAAAGTACGCCGAAAAGAGTCAAATACAGATGTTAACTCGCAATATATTATAGTTTAGATATTGTTCCTTTTTTGAAATTACAGGTAAATATATCTACTTTAATACATCTATTGGCCATTTGCATATATGGCGATCAGGATCCGAGTAACATATACAAAGTAACTAAAAAGTAGTGATTTTTCGCAAAAAAATTTACTTTTATTTTAATTTTGTTTCATCTCGCCCCGTTTTTTCCTACAACTTTTATCAACAATGTTGATAAAAGCTTGGGGTGTTTACGCCGAGCGCCCGGTCAATATTGTTGAAACATTGGACCGATCATGCCTGTACCACGAAAGTGGTACAGGCAAACCAAGCAACTTTATTTTGACTGCAGAGTCTGCACTCTGCAGATATGCACCAACTCCCGGCGCAATCAGTTCATGTGTCGCGTTTCAAATACATTTTTTTATGTTGTAATATTTTCTTGGCATCAAGAGAAAATGTTTTAATCGAATAATGAATGTTAAATAAATGGAATAAATAATAAATAAAAATAGAATGAGATAATGGAATAAAGTGATTTTTCATCATTTGCATATCTTACAATTTGATATGTCATTCCGAATAGTGTCAGATTTGATTTCTGGGTTTTCTTCAACAATACATCATTCAACTCATTCACACGGGTTTGGTTAATTTTCCACATTACCAAGGTGAGTTGCAACTCTTTTTAGTATGGAGAATCTACATCTTCTTAATTATTGGTCAAAATAAAAACTTATGAAATTTCAAACTTAACCGCTTCAAAATGGAAAAATGATTAATTTTGAATTTTGAGAATCGAAAATTTTCACCTTGAACTTCTTCAAGAATACGATTCTATACTGCAAAGTTTAAAACTGCTAAATTTTAAATTGTACCTTACACTTTCAAAAGATCGACCACTTTAAATTAGAAATATGCAAATGCAACAATTTTCAATTTGAATTATTCTGAAGTAGAAAACTTCAAATTAAATACGAATAAAGATTCAAAAATTCGAAATTTTCAAGTTTGAGGGTTGAAATAATTACGCGAAAAGCATTTATTAGTTAAATAATCTGAAAATTGAAGTATTACAAATTGTAAAATCCCAAATTCAACTCTAATAGTTGACATAATTTAGTTCAATTTCATTAGGGACAACGGAAATTTGAAATAATTTGAAATTGTTGTTTAAAATTACCTGCAAACAATTCTACTTAGTCACATTTCCTGTAATGCAAATTTATAAATTTATTTATTTTGAATTTGCCGCGCAAAATATCTAAGAAGTTGTGAGAAGTTGCAGAAGGTGCATTTCTTATTCGCAGTTCTTAATGTGACGTGGAATTATGTGGAGTAATTGTATTGTAGACCAAATAGATTTTGAGCCACTTTGAATAGATATTGGGTTGCTCTTCATTTGATTAAAAACAAAAAAACTTTTATTTCCTATAGGGTCTCGAAATTCGGGTGAGCATTTCTTTAGATTTTTCTTTCAAATATATAAATAGAAATTATGTGGGCACCCGACACATATTTTTTCCTTTTTGAAATCCATTCAACTCTATTTCTACTTCTGTTTGTCTACGTATTCTTTATTTATTATTTTTCAAAATTTAATTTCTCTTAAAAGATCCAAAAGAAACATTATTATGATTGGGTGATGAGAAGAAAAATAATATCTCTATAAAATGAAAATACATATTCTTTTGGATTGTAGAAAAATAAAACCGTGGTAGAAACGAAATTCGGATAACTTGGATCACTCATCAATTTTCAATTATTTAATAACGAACTATGCACTATACGCTAAAGTTCGCAATTTTTCATCGATTTTCATTCCCGGCAACATTCATTGCGGTACATTCTTATTTTCTTTTTCCTATACGAGAAAATCTTAAGCTAGTGATAAACTGAATATCTGTAAGAACAGAATATTGAGATGTGTAGCATTTTTGCAAGCACATCCGGAATCTAATTTAAATCAAGAATCCTTGAAAATTCTACGTATTAATATCAGTAGGAAACATTAACCGTTCAAGTATGCTCAAGTTTAAAAAAAGTAAGTTAAGTACTGTTAAAATTATATATAATTTTAAACGCAGAAACAAAGTTAATAATCCTGAATGTAATAATATTGTAGAATTTTCTGATTTGGTCTAATTTAGTTAATTTATGACTAATCTTCGTAATTCCATTTGTTCACTTCATTGAACAGGTAAATGTATGGAAACTTTAATTCATTAAAATGGCGCCCGACGCAAATGAAATGAGATGATCAAGCAGAATATTAAAAATAAATTATTTTATGCATGTTTGAGTAATAGTGAAATTTCAACAACAAAAATCGACTTTTCAAGGCTATTTTATTCGGGTTAGATTAGAAAATACGCATATATTTTTTTCCTTATGGCAACTTGGATTGAAGGTTAGAATACAATATTCTTGTTTCACACCTACAATATCGCAAAAAGGTTCGTAAATGAAATTTTTTCGCGCATTCTTGCATGATATTTTTTGTATGTACTTTTTTATAAATCGCCATTAGAATGAAAATTGATCGTTTGAATTAATTGATTGCAAAATCGATTATTATTTATATTATTTTAATTATTTTTTTAAGAATGGTAGTATTTTTTGTCTTATCAGCTGGACATTCCGGTTTGACCCAGATTTCGTAATAATCAGTTTTGCATGACAAAAATAATTTTCTGAGTGTCGATACAGAAAAATTTCGTTTCAAGCAAAATGGAAAATGTATATGATTCAATTTCAGTATCACTTTTCCAACGCAAATTTAATGAAAAATCTTTTTTTCCTCGAAGAAAATAATTTTTTCTAGGAAGTGGCTACGTGTACCGAAATTTTGGTAGAAATAGACCTATTTTTATGGTCTTTTCGGCCTTTTTGGCTATAAGGGCGATTTATGTTGCAAATTGTCTTAATTAAATATGCAACTTTTGTACTTTACGGTAAAAAATTTTGTATCAAGTAGAAGTACGATAAGTTGGCAGAAGTATGACAGTGAAGTGCGAAAAAGAGTTTAACAAAATAATAGTTATTGTTATTATAAACCATTCTTACAACAAATATATTTTGTATTTTCTGACAATCATATTATTAATAATATTTGACCACACAACTCTTTTGACGTATACATATATTGTTTCTTAATACCATTTATAATACATCAAGAAATGTATCTGATTATAAATAATTATCGTTAATGTGCAACTACTATTCTTACAAGCCATTTATTTATTTTATTCATTTCCAAATTATATAAAAAAAGACAAAATTTTACACTAAAACATATTCTCTTGACCAACGTTACGTTTGAAAAAATAACAATAATTGTAAAACTCATCTTCAAAGCATCTCTTATAAAAATAAGGGTGTCAATAAGGCCTGCTTTCGGGGTCTCTTCGAATTCTTCTTTCTTGTTTGTACATGCTTTTCGTCAAATAGATTGAAAAATAATAGTAATGTATTTTTTATGTTTCTTAATAAATATTTTCCAATCATCTAAGAAAATATTGGGCCTTGGACAAAACCTTTATGGAAAGTATTAAATCTTGATAAATGAAATATTTTCATTTCCAATTTGTAAATTTAGTATTTTTCGAGAAAAATAGAGCAGACAAGTTTTTTATGCGTTTTGGTATAGCTCTTTTTGAATATGAGGCTCAATCTTGAGCCCTGAATCTTCAAATATGCCTAAATAATTATGCAATGCTTGATTCTTTCCTCTTATTCCTAAGCAATCTCTAAAAAAATTACTAATGCTACTGGTAGTGCAAAGTCGTTTACTAATTATAAATCTTGTAAGAATTTCTATCAATTTTTAGTATAAAAGTACTCATTCACTTCGCACTATTTCATTAGTTTTTACAAATTCAGATTTATAGGTCAGGCTGAAATCCGGACTGAATAATATTCTAATTTGTTTAGACCCCGAGAAGATATTCGACACTAACTTGGTTCCAATTTTTGTGAAGACAAATGTGTTGGGGGTGCTTTTCTTCAAAAGCCGATTTTTCAACTTTGTCGGCAATATCCTCGAGCAGGAGTCTTCTTTTCCCTTCTGGAGGACCCATTTTGTGCTCTGGACATCTCAGGATGTTCAAAACTCTGAAGAAGAAGTACTTTATTCTTTGTGGCGAAGCTCCCGGACATCCTGCTTGTCTCGAGTATTATGATAGTAAGCAGAAGTTTTTAAACAAAGAAACACCAAAACACAGGATATTCCTGCAAAACTGCTTTAGTATCAACAAATATAGCGATACCAAACAGAAGTATTGTATTGTTCTTAATATGATGGATGACTGCTTCTGCTTTGTATTGGAGAACGAAAAGGAGTTGGAAGACTGGCTAAGTTCTATGTTGTTGATGCAGAATGGAGAACCACGTTCTAACTATGGTAAACATTTTCCATTTTCTATTATGATACTGCCCAAATCCATTTTTACACGCACAGAAACTAATATAGGCTATCTAATGTCTACCGATACCAGAAGATTCACTCTTAAAAAAACAAATGAAATATAAAATTGTGTTCTTACAATGCGGTATATTCACATTCGTGACATGGATATTGAATAGTTTTGGCAAACTCAAACGATGGTCCAATTAATACCTACCACAATCTCACCATGGTGAATTAAGATTCAGTCTATCAGAAAGACGCTCGACAATTTTTCTATTATTCGTTCTTTTGTATCAATCTTGTCATTTGTTTTCAAAATATTTCTTGATGGTGCATCTACATCGCCCGCGCAAATAGAAAACGGTTTCTATACAAAATCAATTTTGATATATATCAGAATGATAATCCACATTCGTTGTCAATGAGATTTTGTTGGATAATTTAAAAAAGCAAGTTGAAATAAAAAGTAAACTGACAGAAATTTTTATCTGCAGATTACGTATGGCAAGTAAATATCCAGAAAAAGGAACTGGGTAGCAACATCCATGGACCTTACAGACTGTGTCTCACGAATGAGGCAGTAACTTTCGTCAAGCTTGGTGCAAAACACAAGTCTGAATTCATTAAGGTTCCTGTAAGTTTATTTTTTAGAAAATTATATCTTTATTTATCTGATTCGTTACTATATCCCATTTTGAAGGAATTATCAATATCATGATTAGGTTCTTGAACTTGTTTACTCACCCGGATAGCACGGCATTTTCCCTGAACATTCCTTGAATATTCCAATGAAAAGTTACCAAGGAAGTTTGGGGGAATGTTTGTGAGCAACTACATTAATGAAATTCATGAACTTAATATAATGCGAACAATCCCACAAACATTCCCCGAACCTTCCTTGGGAACCTTTCTTGATACGCGGAAATTTACCTACTTCCGGGAACCTTTCTAGAACATTTTTCGGAATTCTGCGAACCTTCCATTGAAATTTTACAGGAATGTCAGAGAACCTTTTATGGTATCCGGGCATTATTGATTATTTCCTCTAGCATTTTTAAAATAATGAGATATCGAGTTGAAAATTAGAGAAATTAAATAAAAGTTACTAAGGGGCCGTGTATAAATTACGTTGTTTTTTCTGAAATTTTGAACCACGTACCCCCCTTTTCAGGGTTCGTATATTTTGAGCCCCCCCCCCCCTTCTCACGTACTTTTTGTGGACTAAATTTCTTTCGTGAATTTATTTAGGGATCATCTAAAAATAACGTAAGTCGATTGGGTGGGGAATTTTCCCTAAAAAAGGTTTGGGAAAATCCCCGAAAAGTTTTTGGGAATTTTCCTTAAGAAATATTTGGGAAAATCCCCGAAAAGTTTTGGGGAATTTTCCCTACAAAATGTTTGGGAAAATCCCCGAAAAGTTTTTGGGAATTTTCCTGAAGAAATATTTGGGAAAATCCCCGAAAAGTTTTTGGGAATTTTCCCTAAGAAATATTTGGGAAAATCCCCGAAAAGTGTTTGGGAGTTTTCCCTACAAAATCTTTGGGAAAATTCCCGAAAAGTGTTTGGGAAATGAGCGTCCCAAACATTTTCGGGAAAATTCCCAAAAAATTTTTTACAGTGTAGGATGAGGTAAAAATAAACACAGGATAAACAAAATATCAAAATCAAAATACAGTCTTGGATCCTGTACGGCGTACCCGAAAATCAAAAAGGAATTCAGGAGCCTGGACGGCGTGCTCTGAGAAACACAAGATTTCCAGAACCTGTGACAGCGTACCTGAACCAAAAACTACTCGGATTGATGATCCGGGTATGGACTTCGGTTTCCCGTAGTCCCCTCGATAGTGCTCGCTTTGCATCTCGCCTGCCTTCTTATACTCTCTCCAGTTGTTGTAGGTCGCGGGAGAGAGGACCCTGCGCTTCCTGGCGTCACTACCCTCAACTATTCTCGCCGCCTATCGCCGTCGGGATGGATATATCCGTGTCGGATTTTTCTCGCATATTCGGGTAGCCTAATTTCAGGCGCTGGTCAGAGTGACCGTTTCATCTGCCCCCTTTCGAGAAGAATCCTGCTTAGGGGGCTTTTTGAAACATCAACAGTTGTTAGTAAGATCGCCGTCTTCTTCTGGCTCCTGTCGTTCCTTGGTGGACATGTGGAGTACCATGGAATCCAGTTGGTCTTCTTCAGAGTCGTCCCCAAAGATCTCGTCGAACTTCCTCTCGAGGGACGATTCTTCATTGATAATCCTTTTGACTCGTTCATTTATAGATTTTGTTCGCTTAGACTTGGTAGGAAATGTTGGATGTTTGGGATGTAGGCTCTGTATGGGTTTAGATTGCTTCATGATTAGCTTTGCAGTTTCTTCGATTGGCTCCATATTAGGTTCAGTACCCTGGTCCCGAGTAGAGACCATTATGTCAGTCGGAATTATGCACGAGGTGGTGACTGATTTGTACGGCTTGTTTTTTTAGCTAGGATGCTTTCTTTTCTTTGTAATCAGTCGAGGTCATCCCCCAACTACTTGTTGATGCTTGGTTTGCTTTCTTATGGTGGTTGGCTCTCCAAGCCCAACTTGAGTGCAGGCATCAACTTTGTTCAGCTGGTGGTAAGATATTACCTGTGTTGAAGCATCCATTTTGCTGTAACAGAAAGAAATTATGTTTGGAATGTATGCGTGAGAGCGTATGTTCACAGTACGCTTGTAATCTTAAAGTGTCCCGGCACGCTGTCAGTGGCCTAGGCTTATTTGAAGTGGTACCTTCTAATTTCATTGGCATGAAACATTCCCCTCTTCGCACCTAAATTCGCCTAAATTACAATTATTGAAGCATCTGCCAAAAAATAATATTTTGAAAATTACATGTATGCAGTGAAAAAATTTACTACTGTTATTCATTAAATTATAGTCGTCCTAGAGATCGGTTCACTTTAGTGTATGTGATATATTGGTGTTAGAAATAATGATGACGATAAAAGTATTTCATTATTTGCGAAAAATAATATTTAGAAAATTACGTCCACGTATTAAAAGTTTAACTACCGTTATTTATTAAATTATTCTCGTCCTAGAGACCGTTTCTCTTCAAATTATGTGATATATTTGTGTTAGAAATAATAATAATAATAATAAATGTATTCAATTAAGTAACCTTATAAATCATAGTTTGTCATTTTGATATTTCTTGTGAAGGTGAAGGGTGTCATTTAAGCAGATAACCATTTAAAAAACATTGAAAATTGAGTTCTGGAAAGCCAAACGGTTAGCCCGCTGCCTGATGGTGCTCAGTACTCACAGAGCTATCGTTGGCGGCGCACAGTGGGGCGAAATGGAAAAACGATGTTCAAAATAATCTGTAGCTCGCAATTCTTCATCGATTTTCAACTTTTTTTTTTTTAAATTCAGCATTAAAATCTTAAGAAACATGTCGAGGCCGATTTTTTATTTTAATTTATATAGAACTGCAAACATCGAAAAAAATGTTGACTTACAAAATTTTTTTTTTTAATTCCCTGTAAAAATTTTTTTTAGTGCCATCAGGCCTCAGGTTTGATGCGCAAGGGTCAGTGAAAGAAAAAAATTTGTTGTTATGTCAAGTTATTTGTTATAAACAAATATTTGCAACAAATAGCCAGTATGATGGATTACGTTTTTGTGAAGTATATTTATGCATCGAAATCGCTCGTTCTGAGCAACGAGGTGACAACAGTAATAATAATATAAACAAATGCATGATTTGAACAGTTTTAGGCAGAAACAAACCGTATTTTCTGCCGATTGTCCTCGAATCTCATTGCCAGTGATACACATTGATGTATTTTTGTCACCTAGAATAATTCGTTCAATTTACCAACAATTATTATAAACAAATGCATGATCTGAACAGTTTTAGGCAGAAACAAACCGAATTTTCTTCCTATTGCCCTCGAATCTCATTGCCTGTGATACACATTGATGTATTTTTGTCATCTGAAATAATTTGTTGAT